>SNQN01006808.1:16996-31811 GCA_008642245.1 Bassia scoparia
GGAGTAAATCGATAAAGTTGCCAATCGTCTGTTGTGGTTATGATGTAATTTAGTTGTTACTTTGTATGGGGCCTCTCTCCAGTGGTAATGACTACGGTGGGTGATCCCATTACACAATTATATGTTTCACATTAGATTCGTTTTTTTGCACACATTATTCTTCAGGCTAAGATTAGGGTGATGTCAACGAACCCATGTGAAGGGCATCCCGAATTGTATAACTATTATAGGGTTTCTATGATGCTTCATATGAGTTCTCCTGCTCAGCCTTACATTGAGGATGCGAAAATATGATATTCATTGGTTAACTATATAATGCTCACGCCATCATAGTTTTGTTTTGACACTCGCACCATTATTTAAATAACATTTCACCTCTCTACATAACAAGACTCAAGAATGGTCAAATATGAGCTTGCTGCCTCTCAATACACTTAGTGGTTCTTATCATACAATCCGTTATACTTCAGTGCTCATTATTGTTCCTTGTTTTCACACTATAACCCAAGTTCCCTCTCTCGCCCCTGATCTAAGGCGTTATAACTTCTAATAATAACGATTTTATGAGGGGATAGTGTTACTATTCTCGCTCCTACCATCCCAATCTCCATCAATGTAACTTGCAGTAGAACCTGTTTGGAGAATCTAATCGGCTCCCCCATTCGTTTGCTTGAGTGGTGGATAAGTGTAGGACACTACCTATCTCCAAGCAAGTGATATGGCCTTGCATTTGTCCTCCAATCCTTATGAAATCAGTAAAATATGTAAGATTATTGCGGTCTGCTTGAGTAAGGCCCTGGTTTCGATTGACCGCACGCAGAAGAGATAGTCCTTATGGTGTTGTAAGAGGGATATTCCTAAGCCATATGTGCGCCAGATGGAGCTTCTTTATTCTCAATAAACATCGTTCCACTATATTTGCGACTGGAAGGGAAGAGGATTCGTTGTGAGGTTTGAAAGTGGCCTTATACTTGAGAGCTTGACGTCATAGAAGTTTGCGAACTCAGTATGCTCTCTGAATCCGCATTATAGAGTAGGGAATCAGAGGCCGTGTAAACAGAGTTGTTTGCTAGCGGGGCGCCATATTAGAGAAAGTAAAGTGATTTGTATGATAGTAAAATCCCTGTTTTGGTTGGGTATGTCCCACCCTACAATTAATAAGAAATAGGGATTATCATGTCTTCTCGTTCTCGCATTTGGGGTATAAGATTATTCTGTATACTTCTAGCCCTCCAAGAATGAATAAGCTTTGTCCTTCCTCCCGAGTAGTGTACCAATTGTGGTACTGTCCATCTTATTCCGTCTCCATCGCCTTGAGTGTTCGCCTTTACCAACTCCTCTTTAATGACTTATATATTTTACCCGCCCCAATGATGCAAATAATTTGCTGTATTTTCTTGTCCGTAAGCGGAATCCCCAGCAAATACTCTAAGGATGAGGATGCAATAGTGGTGAATTAGGCCCTTTATATGGATATACCCTGCATTCCTTAGTTTTGGAATTATAGTGAGTTGGGTGGATGGGTTCATGAGTTTAGGATCGAGATTTAAGGAAGGCATAGGTCTCACTACCAAGTTTCACAGTCGCACGTCCTTCCTTGATGAATAAACCAAAAGCTATCATTCAAAAACAAACCCAACTAGCATGTTTGTATAAACCTCCCTCCAATTCCTTTAACTATTTACCTACTTCTCCAAGAACAGACCGAGGGAGTTGTTCTCGTTGTTTCCAGAAACTAGGGAACCTGAAGAGTAGTTCCCTTGTCTTCTCGTGGGCGAAAATGTGTTAGCCTAATGTGCAGAATCTAGAAAGTAAAACTGGAGATTGAATACTAGTTTAGGAGTGGACTACAAATGGACTAAATAGACTGAAAGCTCCCATATGAACCTGGGGCCTTGGGTGCGTGTTGATTCCTTCCTCTCCTTCCCCTAAACGCCACCTCTCCTATTCAATGTTCTGTTGCGCTTCACATCCGGTCTTCGAGAAGAGTAGTGATTTACTCTACGTGACCAACACGTGTTTGAAGGTTGGAGGACCATTTGACCTACCTGTCCCAAAAATTACGAGATAATGGGATATTGTTCTAAGAAAACGTATATTCATTAAAGCTGAAAATAACGGAAGTCCTCACGTTATATCAGGGTTAGTCGACAGATAATTCCAAAGAACCACTATGCGGTTATAACAAAACATCAGCAACCGTTCCGATATTCAATGGTTATGTTTCGTCAACTAGAGAATGGCGTCAAGAATTGCCGAGACGGTTAGATTTATCCCGAGTCTAGTTGACAATAGCGCGTCTCTTGTCCAGAACAAACACACGAATCCAAACAATGAACAGTGAGTTCAACGGTTTATTCTGATCCTCAACTAATACCCTTCTAATTGTATCCCGATTTTGTGAGTACCAAGATGATCCCTCGATAATACGATTAGACAATCAATGCCTAATTTTGTGCTAGGCTTAAGAAAGTGTGGGATATCTATAATTCTTGTGGTGTCCAACTGTGATCCTCTGGTTTTCACTCCAGATGACACTACAATGCATTTTGTAGCATACCTCGCTGGTATTGTTGAACCGTTGTCGATGGTGCTCCGTCATGAGCTTCTGTGCTCATATCAAAACTCTAGCCAAATCTCAACAGGGCTGTGGGAACGGGCTTGAAATCACACCGGATGGGCTTTAACAAATATCCACGCGTACTATGTGTATATTGGAATTTGAGCAAACCATTTGGGCAAAGCATAGATGGATCTTCACTTACTATTAAAGCAAACACGTCTCAGGATAAGACCCTCACATAACTGTGTGTTTGTGTTTGATGATCTCACCTGGCAGAGTGTTAGAGCCTCAGGAGTGAAAGGGAAATATAGCTTGACTGTGGTTGCGAAAAGAGCCGTTTAATAAAACCCACATAATTACTTTCTTACCGAGATCTTCTGAAGCATTCTTTCTCTATTCATCCTGGTAGACCATTCTATAGTTTTAGATAAAAATATTGGATTCTTATGGAATTCTACATATCAGACCTCTCCTAGTTTACCTTCATATTAGTTGAATAGATACCTCCATATTCACTTAATTGTATTTGATTAGCTAATGATTCCCTTAGGGCCTAATTTAAGAGGGAAAGCACTTCTTTATATTTGTGCAGTTTCCTCCGTGTGTGCAGAATTTAATCAAATTAGCCTCATGTGCCCTCTTACAATTACTTCTCCTCTCTCCCCACTGAACCATTGTCTCTCGTCCAACATGATGGCCGTAAAGTAGCCACCCAACCGGTTTTTAGCGCAGTGTTAATGAGTGCAATTTTGCAACTCCTTTATAGTTTGTCACACTATTAATTGTCACAGTCAACTTAGTGTGTATACTTACGACCACATCGTCACTCTTAAATTGCTTTCGGTTGCGGATACTCGTTTTGCCTCTATTATTGTTATGTTGAAAAGGTTTAAGTTAATCAAAAGACCTCTTCAAACTATGTTCATTAGTGAAGAATGGAGTTCATATAGAGAGGATGATCCGGGGAAGGCAAGCTTTGCAAAGGAGAAGATTTTGAGTGATGAATGGTGGGATCAAGTAGACTACATCCTCGACTTCACTAGACCTATTTATGACATGATCCGTGCTTGTGACACCGATAAACCGACCTAGCACTTGGTGTATGAGATGTGGGATTCCATGATAGAGAAAGTGAAATTTGAGACTTACAAGAAAGAAAAGCTTAATGAAAATGAGAGTTGTCCCTTTTGGGGTGTTGTGTATGACATCTTAATAGCTCGTTGGACAAAGAGCTACACTCCTCTTCATTGTCTTGCCCACTCATTRAATCCAARGTATTAATYGTTAAATGGTTTCWTTTGTAAAAAATAAATGAGTCTTTTCATAATATATTAATGCTTGTTTATGTTTAACTCTTAATGAAGGTACTATAGTAGTGATTGGCTTAATGAAGATTCTTCTAGAATTGCTCCTAATAGAGATGCCGAAATTTCTCGTGAAAGAATGAAGTGCTTTCGGAGAATATTTTCAAATTCGGATGAGCAAGGTAAAGTCTACGATGAGTATGCACAATTCTCACTCATGATGGGTTCATTTGAAGACCCAATTTCTCTTTCAAAGCGACGCACCGGGGATCCTTTGACTTGATGGGCTAACGTTGGCGCCGACACTCCTCTTCTTCAATCTTTGGCTTTCAAATTGCTTGGGCAACCATCTTCTTCCTCTTGTTGTGAGAGGAATTGGAGCACTTACGCATTCATTCACTCATTAAGGAGGAATAGGTTGAATCCAAGTCGTGCCGAAGATTTGGTTTTCATTCACAACAATCTTCGTCTTTTATCTAGAAATTCCGATGCATATCAAGATGAGAAGAACAAATTGTGGGATGTTGGTGGAGATACTTTTGATTCAATGGATGATGTGGGATTCTTAGAGTTTGCGGAACTTTCACTAGATGAGCCGGAGTTAGAGAACAAGTTGATTAATGACAATTCTTAGTGTTTTTTTTTTAAATGTGGTAACTTGTAGCAAACATTGGACTAAGGGCTAAGTTATTTGTAATGTTACTTTATTTTGTTACATTAATATTTCTCTTTTTTCTTTTGCAATACTCTATTTTTTTTATTAAAAAAAAATCCCCTCCCCAAAGCCCGTACCCGTCTCCGTGCAACCTAGGTCTTATGTAAAGCTATAACAATTCCCTTCAGTATCATCATCATCATAATTAGAATACTCCAATAGATTGGTCCCAAAATGGCAAACTACAATGGAGCTTTAGATATAAATATGTATCTGCATAATCAACAAATACAAATCAGTCTACTAACCTTTTGCAATGAAGAAAAATCAATCCCAAAATGCGCCAAGTGCTGTGAAAGAAGTGGGTCAATGACGCTTTCATCCTCCGGATAAGAGAAAACATCTGACGAGTCAAACAACAAAAACGAAAAAAAAATAATTCAGGCCTTAGGAAAASARAAGACAGCTCCTCATATTTAATAATTTTAACACTCTTGGCCTCTTGCTCAGATTGAACTCATAGAGCTTTCGATTGTTGGAGATAACTTATAATCCCTTAATCTTTTTTAACTTGCTATGTTCCATTTTGCACGGTCTTTAAGATCTATCTTTGACTATTAATAACTCAAACTTTGTATTTCATAAAATTAAAAAAAAAAAAAATTGTTGCAAATGAGCCACAAAGACGGGTAGATATTTACAATGGAGGAGGGAATATGAGGATTCAAACCCATGACCACAAGGATCAAAGATGGAGATGGAATCACAACTCCAAAACCCTTCCTCAAAAAATTATAAAAAGATGATATTAACCTAACAAAATCTACGTATTAATATAAATTCAGGCTAGCACACATTTGATAATGATGTGTTCTTAGTAATAGAATAAATGCTTTTTCTCACAATTTATTATAGGAGAATGTGCATGGCCTCGCAGGTAGATGCTTGAAACATTTTTTGTGTCTTAGTGTAATTGTGTGCTTGTTTGAATCCCAACTAATGCAAATTTAAAGTTTCTTTTTTGAACGCTCTCATTTCCATGCTAACTCATTCATTTTCCATTTGCCATTTTAATGCATTTATTTACTCTCCCTATGTATCAAAATTATTGCAACGACTTGACATTTTTCCATTCTACTTTACGTCAAATCGTTGCGTTTATTTTTATACGAAGGGAGTATACAACTTCTAGTCTTCATTATCATTAATATTTTTCCGATTTTTTAAAATACTATTAATTGTATAAGGAAATTCTTATTTTATTTGAATTTAATTTTAATATCTATATCGATTTATTATAGAAGGTTGATCATATAATTCCAATGTAAAATATATGTTTTACTTCGGTTTGAAATACTCATACATTTTTAGTTAAGAGTGTTTAAATTACTTGCTTCAATTTCTTTGGGAAAAAAAAAACTCTCATAATTTCTCTCATATGGCCTTTTTTTCTTCTTTAAAAAATGGATTAAGAGTCGATAATATTAAAAGTGTAGCGCATTTTGTGAAACGATAAAGTAAGCTTTTTTACATTTCATTCTTTATGCATGTATTTTTTTTTATGAAAGTACTATATGTTTCTAAATCAGCTCAAGAGGCCTTATTTGAATTTGTTCGGCCCCTAAAAAGTCAACAATGAACAGAGTATAGAAATTTGTAAAAAAAAAAAAATTTCAAAAGATGGAGGGAGTTGGAGTAGCGATAAGGGAAGTAAGAGGTTATAAATTATAAAGAGACCAACAAATAGCAGCATAAAATATACAGAGTTGACTTAATGTTTCCGCAAGTCCTTAATTCACTCGTGTTTAGAAAAAATTAAAAAAATTAAAAAAAAGGGGAATTGGAAAGGATATAGGGGGAAAGAGAAGAAGATATTAAGAATGTTGAAGAGAACTCGAGTAACACTAGGAGAGAAAGCACACAACTGATGATGAACATAAAATGAATGAAACTAGAAAATTGAATTGATTGGGAGAAGGCAATCAGTTCAAACAAATTCTAATGCTAATTGCTCACCGGATGGGTTAAGTCGTCATAAGAAATTCATAATTATATACTCTCTTACTAATTGATAGTGATTCTAATAAGAAGGCAGATGCTTAGATAAAATTTTTTCTTGGAATCACAAAAATCTCAAAGTCTCTTATCATGTTATGCTTCTGATGTAGTAACTATAGAGACTAATATAGTATTCTCTCGTTTAAATTTTAATTAATTATTTATGAACTTTCCTTTCATTTGCTGTTTGTGGCTTAATGAAAATTGTTTTTTTATCTCTTGTATAATATTGGATCCAACAATGTGCAATGTATACTGGCAACTTCAACAATGGCTCAAACTCCTAAGTGATTTTAAATTGTGTTTTGGGGTAGAATTAATACATGTTGCCCAAATTATAAGTAACAGGGGATGGACTTAAGGAGGATACTAAACACATTCATTATACTACATTACACAGCATTAAACCGCGCGCAAGTACCCACAACAAGCCACTTGAATTTCCAGCAACATTTAACTTTGAAAGTAATAGACCTCATCAGACTCTTGGAAAAATATGACTCATTCCAAGGAGAACTGTAAGTAACCACCTCACTGAAGTACCGTGCAGTTTTACAGAAAGTTCGAAATCAATAAAATAAACACTCTTGGTTCCATTGTTAATGTTAATTATTTTCCCAGAGTCCAAACAAACAAACAGCCTACACAATTCTTAACAAGTCACTTATAAATTAATACCGTGACAAGGAGACATACAAAACATATCCCCTATGTCTAAAACCCTGTGGTTCACACTCCTGCCTCACCATATACTTGCAAATTACCATCATCCAAAGACAAAACAATCGGAAACACAACTTGCTTTATCTATTCAAAACAGGTCAAATTAGGGTTTCGGGGATTCAACCCATATAATAGCCAACCTAAGAAGACTTGATGCAATTCAACTCAAGTTGGGGTCGTAGTACCTCACCTTTCCCCCATATAAAGGTTTCACCRGAAATGATTTACGGAAGAAGAAACACATATAGGGCAWCCACTCAAACATTTTTCAGAAGAAGCTAGTGTTACATAACAAAAGAAAGAAATTTTTWAAAAAATAGGWAGAGGGTATTTTGTACCTGCTGCTTCTAGATCAGCAGTTATTGTACCAAGCTTGACAGCAAGAGGGTATTTTGTCTCGTTGTAATACTCAACAGCATGGTTGTTGCCACCACTTCCATCCCAATTTTTTCTACCACAGAGTATCGTTCCATCTGTTAAGTTTAACCAAAGGTTATCTGTTTTATCACACTTCGCACATTTCCACCCAGATGGAGGAACAATGATGCCATTGTCAATCTGTTGCAAACTTGTGGCATGGACACTGACTTGCTTCTCAGCTACCCAGGCTGCAACTTGCTCCTTCCGTTCCGCATCCTCAGCCAATAAGATAGCATCAACTGCCAGCCTTACCTACAATATACACATGTCATGCAAAGCCCACACAAATAAATATTTGAAATATGCAGCTATTTCCTTTAGAAAGTTTGCCTATCCCAATWAAGTGTGTTGTTGCAAACTTCTTACTCTATGTATCATGTGAAAGAAGAGTTCAAAAATCCACTATGCAATAAGCTTGCRTATAATATAAATCTCCCATATCACAGTAATCACAYAACTGTAGTTCAATAAATCAGATCTTCCACTGAWAAAGGGAAACAGACTACAAAGAGTGACAAACTGTTACCCCACCAAGCTATAAWAAATTGAAGTTTACTATAAAATAAAACAGTAAGTACCTTTTCTGGCAACTCAACAGAGGGAAATGGAAGAGTAGAATAGTCCGGCAATATGACAATGTTATATGTTTCTTCATATTCGGGTTCACCGCTACCAAAACCCCCTTCTACACCTACAATTACAGTAAGGAAGGATAAGAGTTTTGAACAAAAAAGCAAATCAATAGCCACTATACTAATTGCAAGAGATTACAAAGTAGCACATAAGATCAATGAAAGAAGTGCTATTATAATAGATCATCTACCAGTACACTGAAGGAGCCAATTGCTAAGGTACCAGCCACAGATTGTTTTTATTCAATTTGTACAACTGAATGTGTTAGTGCACATTGTATCTTGTCCTCTCATGCTACAATCTTTAAATTATCATCTAGCCATAGCCACTATTTAAAATTAAAAAAGAACTAAAGAAATAGAGAGGATAATAGTTCCAGTGATAATTTCCTCACAACTAAGCACACTAGAGTACTAGACTAATGGTACATTTCACCTAAAGAAGAAGACAGAAGGCAAACACGGAAGAAAAACACTGAATTTAGTAGCATACCTATGGCCAAAATAGTTGGTTTCTTTGAAGGCCTATCTTCTGCTACCACCTTCTTTGTCTGCTTTATATGCAGATAAACCGAATTCCTTGTTTTCTCATAGTTCCAATTCACAAAATCTTTCCCAAATGCAAGGAATGAAGCCATATCAACATACAATCCACCTTCAGATTTCTAAATCATGAAATTAAAAAGCAATCAWCATAACAAGATTCAAAATACATCAAATTTAGAATTAACAATGACTTCTTGAGCACAAATGTAATTATACGAACAATTCTGCCTATTTGCAATATGACAAATGGAAATAACCAACTTCTGCAAAGCTAGAGTATATTTTCAACTTTCGCAGTTCTATGATTCTTTCAGCTAAAATGTAATATCAGAAAAAACAGCATCAGCATTTGCTGAGCCATATGATGATCAAATTTTACAGTTTGATGAACTTATATATAAATTCCGGAGAGCGAGGAAACATCAACAGTAATGACTTTGTAGAAATCAAAKAATACTCTGAATTTTCATGGAAAGATAAAGCACACATTACGAATTCAAAACTTATATARCTCTTTATTTGCGATCTCCAAAACCTAGGTTTCAAAAATAGTCTTTCACTAGTCAATTTTTGCCAATTCTTACGCCATACARCTAACTTTAAACAAGCAAAATCATCATTCTAAGTCAATCAATAAACAATAACTCCAGTTGGTKAAATTTTATATGAATTCCAGACACAAAGAAACGAAAACTTAATTAAAGAAAGGTAAYTGAGTATTTCCAAGAAAAGATCAGGCACAACTACACAAGACAAAACCMATACTTCTATCATTCTCCATTTGTGACCTCCAAAACCTGGTTTCGAGATTCAATCTTTAGCGTTTCGAGAGGCACAACTGCACAACTAAATTTTCATCATTTCTCGCGTTTGCSTCAGTTAAAATTCAATATCCAACCAAACAACATCATCATTCGCTAGGTTAAAAAAACGATCAAATGCTCCAGATGAAGAACATTAGCAAGCAGTAAAAAAAAACAAAGGAACACATAATAAAAGAAAATCAGCTCAGTAATAGCAAAGTTCAAATTCAAGACATATATCGTCTTCATTTGCGACCTCCAAAACCTAGCTAAATCGCACAATCGTTCGCTAGTAAAATATAACCGTTTCTTAAATTTCTTACAGCTGAAATTCAATACGAAACGAACATCATAATCATTCGCTAACCCAAACAGTGATCGACAACTTTTGCATGATGAATTCCAGTGATAAAACAAACAAAACATGAACGAAAATGAAATTCAATAAACAAAAACAAATAAAGAACAGAATTAAACTCACCGGAGTATCGAAAGAAACGCAGCATTCATGCTTGAAGATGCGATTGGTAGGTTCAGGAATACGAACACGAGAAAGGTTAGCTCTGAGCATTTCCATGGCGTCAACCATGATTGACTGATTGATTGTTAAACAATTGAAGAAATTGAGGAGAGAGAGAGGGGGAAAAAGAGAGAGAGTAGAATTGGAGAAAAGAATCAGTTAGATTTTGCCCTAAGCTTCACTGCAACTGATTTTCAGACGAAAGAAATGAGAGATTGTAGCCTCGTTCAAATTTATAGGGAGTCAGAGAGGCATATACAGACAACTAAACAACTAAACAATGCAGGTGGTTAAAACGAACGCCAAATAAGCACCTAAGAAATTGGCATGTTCTTTTATGTTTTTTCAATACATAAGGCCGTGTTTGGCAATGGTTGTTGGCTGTAGCTGTTGGCTGGTTTGACTGGCTGGTGCCTGTTGGCTAGTTTGATTGGCTGGTAGCTGTTGCTGTTTGATAAAACATGTTTGGCAAATTTGGCTGTTGGATGTTAGCTTTTAAGATAAAAATTACATAATGGACATCAATAATATTGATGTGCCAAGTAGAATATACTGACACGTGTCCACTCACTATTAACTCAAATGATCCTAGGTGCAAGGCCAATTATAAAGTCCAACCACAGAAACAGATCGAGAATCAGATATTCGTAACCAAGCGGTAGTAACGGATAATCAACGGTGAGGATGAGTGACAAGTGTCACGCATTAGGCTCCATGTGAAGAAATGCCTATAAATACCACCATGGAAGCCCTCATTTTCACACATTCATTCATACACTTGAGAGCATTTATTTCATACTTAAGCAAGTATAGAAGTTTCTCTCTCTTAACATCTTCTACATTTAATTGCATTTATTATTTCCTTCTTCTTTACTTACTTAGGCATCGGAGGGGAGATAATCAAAAAGGATTTTCTCCTTCTTGCAGGTGGCTAGGAGCCTGGGAACGAGAAGTGGTCAGCCATCCTCAAGTTAAATCCAAGGTCAGCTCTCGAAGTAGCATTGACGGGAAGCTCCACCCTTCTCTCAACCTCTGCAGCAGAGGAAATTTGTAGTTGTCAAGCGAGACTTGCTCACATTTGGCGCGTTTGTGGGGAGGCGATCAAGAAATGGCTTCAAGGGATGATCAACCAAACAAGGAAGGAACACTCTCCATCCTCTGAGAAAGAAAGCAACCAAATGAGAGAAACCATCTAGTACTACCGTCTTTGAAGTTGTGGAGAATTTGGGTACGTACGTGAGAACCGAGCTCTCCTTCCAAGACTTGGATGGTGGTTATATTACACGTGAGATGCTAAAGGAAAAATAAGGCGCGGGAGTGTCTGAGATAATGGATCGTTTTGCTGAACAGCAAGAATGAAGGCAACTTCAAGCCCTCAAAGAAGAGAATGCACGCTTGAAAGCCATGTGTGGAAGGAAAGACAAGGTCGATGGTAGTGAAGATCTGCTAAGACTCAGGCCATAGAATATAGCACTCCCGGTGGTGCCAGTCTAAGACTACAAAGATCAAGAACCACTCCAGAGACAAAGGAAAGAATGTTGAGACTCAGATCGTTCCTGTCGAAAGGGAGAAAAGTCAGGTTGGGAGATCGACATACTCTGAGGCCTCTTTCCATTGCCCAAGGACTCAATCAACGAGAGGGTCCTTATCGCTTAACAATGATGGCGATGATGAATTGACCACAAGATCCATGAGACTGTAGATGTTCGAACACTCATTGAAGAAAGAAGTCTGAGCGTGAAGCTTCTTCGATGAATGTTAGAGCTATCATTCGAATAAGAAGAGCAAGCTGAGAGTCAGGATGTTAGGAGATTCTTGAAAAGAAGAAGGTGAGAAGCTTAAGCAAGCGACTCATGATGATGAACTCCTTGACGGGGATCCACCCCTTTGTGTACTGATCCCTACATCGTTCTCTTCAGAACGCATGGACATACACACCACTCCACCAGCCATCATACAGAACGCCATCAAAATAAGAACCAAAGGTTCGTTCCTCACCGAAGTGGGGGTTATCACGAAGCGATGCTAACCAGAACATTGGACTCGGGTATTCGTCCCAAGGATGGAGTGAGGTTGCAAGGACTCCCTCACCGATAAGAGTCCCTTCTCTGCTCTATTTTGATGGTCAACAGTCTCAGAAAGTTAGTTCCCTCCATTGATGCTTATGATGGAACCACAGATCCCGACATCACTTGGCGATGTATAAGCATCTCATGCTAACCACACAAGCCGACGACACAACATGGTGTAAATATTCCCGGTTACCCTCAAAGGGTTAGCCCAAAGGTGGTTCAGCGGCCTTCCAATAGGTTCCATCCATAACTTCAATGAATTGGCTGTTCTTTTTACTCATCACTTCATGGCGCATCGCCAAGAGCAGAAAAGTAGCTTACATTTGGGAAGGATTCAACAACGCCCCAATGAAAGCTTGAGAAGCTACGTCAAACGGTTCAATAACGAAACTCTCCAAATCTCGGATTTGCCTGATCGAGTAATCCTAGATAATTTCTATCGGGGATTGGATGAGGATAGTCCCTTCAAATTCCAAATGGTAAGGCAAAGAGTAGGGGATTTAAACGAAATGATGAGGGAAGTTGAAGCATAGATTCATGTTGAAGAAGTCTGCGCCGTCAAAAAGGCCAAAGAAAAGGTGACCCCTCCTCCCTCCAAGCATCAAGGCAACCAGGTGCATCGCAATGGCAGTCATGACAAAAAGAGGTCTGACACCTGGAATATAGAGGAAGAAGGAACGTCACAGAAAGCAACAGCCAGGAAGAAGAAAAAATTCAACTACACTCCTACGGTAGAATATACCAAGGATCTTTTCCAAATATACAAGGAAGTCAGCAAAGATGTAAACATCGAGGATCCTCCACCAATCAAAACAGACCTTGAATTCAGGGACAAGTCTAAGTATTGCAAGTTCCACAAGGAAGTTGGCCATGTGACAGACAATTGCTTCCCCTTGCGAAGAGCACTGGATCCCTTGGCATTCCAAGGGAAGGTCAAGAAACACTTGATCAAGAGGTTTCTGGAGAAGCCATCAACCAATGACGATGCCCCAATAAGTGAACACTCCGACTCTAGAATAGTTCACATGATCTAAGGAGGTTTTGTTGCTAGAGGTCCGATCGCCAAAGGCCAAAAGGACTATGTGCAAAACCATCAAAAAGTCATGACCCTCGACAAAGAAACTGATGATGAATTCCCCGACATGTTTATCTGCAAAAAAGACCGTGGGGAGGTAAACACCCCTCACGATGATCCTCTCGTAGTAGAAATGAAGGTTGCAGACAAGAATGTCCGCAGAATACTCATCAACACAGGAAGTTCCTCTGACATCATTAGTTTCGAGTGCCTTCAAAAGCTCAAGTATAATGATGATGACCTTTTCCCATGCCATAATCCTATCATTGGTTTTGGGGGATGAGTCATTCATCCTATTGGCACTATAGTTTTGCCTCTCCGAATAGGAAGAGAAGACAAGTGTAGGCACGTGAAGGTTAAGTTTTTGGTGGTTCAAAACTTAACAGCCTACAACATTATCCTTGGTTGACCAACTCTCAATGCCTCAAAATCTGTGGTAGTCCTTTATTTGATGCTGATGAAGTTTTTATGCAACGATGGCAAGGTAGGTTCAATCTATGGAGATCAACAATTAGCTCGAGAGTGCTATTTGACCACAATCAAGCAAATTGTTTGGGGCAAGGATAAGGAAGAAGGTAAACCTTCAGAACCAAGAGTTCGTAGGAAGAGGAAAGCATGCAAAGCGCTAATGGTCCACAACACTCATCAAGAAGACATGGAAACCCTTGGACTATTTTCAACCATCCCGCGACTTGAAATTGGAGGTCAGCAGGAGGATTTTGTGATAGATCCAGTCTTCCCCGAGAGAACTGTCAAAGTTGGCAATGCTATGGATCCTTCGCTAGGGCAACAGTTTAGAACCTGGTTGATGGATTACAAGGATGTATTTGCTTTCACGGTAGAGGAAATGCCACGCTTAGACCCTAAAATTGCCCATCATGCTCTAAATGTTGACCCCACAATCAAGCTCGTCCAACATAATTGCATTCTACATGTCGATCTTCAAAGAGCTAAGTATGTGAATGGCAAATTCTACAAGAGATCCTACTCTCATCCTACTCAAATGCATCACTCTAGAGAACACATTGGAGCAAGCGGCAAAGGTGTTAGAACCCATTCATCAACGACAGTGTGGATCGCACATTGGAGTAAGCGCTCTTGCGGAGAAAGCTCTTCGCACAAGGTACCATTGTCCCACATTGAGGAAAGATGTTGTCGACTTTGTCAAGAAGCGTCGAGAAGGTCAAATCCATGGCAACATCCAACAGAGACCAACCAATCTGCTATCCCTTATGCTACCGCCCTTACCCTTTGCAAAGTGGGGCATAGACATTCTTGGTCCCTTTCCCCAAGCTGTGGGGCAAGAGAAATTCTTTATTGTTGCGGCTGATTACTACTTTGACTTGATTCGGGAAATCAGGGGCAACGCTCTCCTTTGCCAACAAATCTATAAGCTCCACATGTATAGGGACTATGACAAGCAAAGGAATCACAAGCCTCTCAA
>SNQN01006809.1:0-13524 GCA_008642245.1 Bassia scoparia
ACCAAATCTTGGACATAGTCACATACTCACATTCACATAGCTGGTACGTTGTTAATTTGTTAGTAACCAAATCAAACCAACACAAAACACAATGTCAACCTCTCTCCTCCGCACCATTCTCAKAAACACTCGTTTGCCGTCGTCATTCCCGCAACTCCGTCACCTGCGATCAGACGCCACATTATCGGCGCTGGCGAACGCCGCCGAAGAACAAACGCCGATAWTAGCACTTTACAACTATCCTTCATTTTCCGGCGCATTCTCTGCTCTCTTCASTCACCTCTACCACTCGCAACTCAATCTCCCTTGCCTCATTCTGCCTTTCTCCTCCGTCATTCCTTTCAGGTCTCTCTCATCTTCGATCATTATATCTTGTTAATCAATGTAATTACAGTATTTTGTTTTGAATTCCAACTAAGTTTGACTGCAACTTCAATTTATAATTTGTGGTATCGTTTACTCAAGATGCTAATACGCCTATAACAATGCGATGTTTTACTTCGCGAATTGGTTAGGGTTTTTTCCTACGTTATTCTCTATTATGCTAGAATCAGTTGAATTACGTCGGAAATTTTGTTGTTTCTGTATGTCTGTTTATTTGCTGTGCTTGATTTTGTAACAAGTGTGTTTACATTATGCTTATGCATAGCTAGACTAAGCGAGCTGTTTTTATTTTACGATTAATTAGGAACACAAAGATCAAACAACTGATTAATTAGGAACACAAAGATTAATTAGACTATGCTAAAATTTATTGTTTTGCAATATATATATTTTTTAATGGAAAAATGGAAACAAATAATCCCACCTTTTGGTGGTTCGCTCTCAATAATCCCACCTCTAATCCAAACTTTTAGGATGGTCTTTCCAAAATAATCYRAACTCTCATTTTCTTACATAGAACAAGCCGAAAATGGATCAATAAAAGTAGCAAAAATGAGAGTTCAGATTATTTTAGGAAAACCACCCTTAAAGTTGAGATTATTCTGTAATTATTTTGAGGTCGGATTATTGAGAGCAGATCATCAAAAAGTGGGATTATTAGTTTCCATTTTTTCTTTTTTAATTTTTTATTATTCATATCGTTTTTTTTATTGATGTTGTTGTTACAACTGATTGTTGGAACTGACACGAGTATGCTTCACATTTTCTGCCTAAAAATGGCAGATACATAAATTAATCAGTGACTGCCAGAGTACGGTACCAGTATTATCATGTCTACAAGAGTTATATCTTTTGTTTTAAGCAAATTAATTACTTCGTGGAATATTAAGTGGAAATTGCCTTTTAGGGAGATCCTGTAATTTTGTAGTCCTCTCTGTCAACAACGAGGATTTTGTGATGATGAACTCTGATGTTCCATGCAACAGTGGTATGATTTGTGTTAGTGATAGGCTAAGACATGCTATTTCTGATTTTATGGTCAAAAGGAGTTTGCGTGCGGATGCTTGGCGGAGAACACTCATGCGAGTAAGTTCATTATTAATATTGCCCTTTGAGCCTTCTTCATATGGGAACATTAGGCTTCTTGTGTTGGAAGGTGACTGTTTTTTTCCCATGTACTGACGACCAGGGTGATAGCTTTGACATTAGAAAATCAACAATTCCAATGATCCTGTTGTCCAGGTTGTTCTTGTAAACTCACATTTCATGTTGATGTTGAAAGGGTAAGCTCAAGGGTGCCATCCGTGTATAAAAATATTTTCAGACAACTTGAATGCACAAAATCATCGATGGAAATGTGAGTGACAACCAATTTTCCCTGACGGTATGCTGCTGAACTTCTAGTTTACGAATTTGTAAGGGAGCATCCTCTTTTTGCCCATGCAGGATGTGGCTGGAAATCTTCTAAGCTCAAGTGATGCAAAACATCGTTATTGAAAATCTCTTGAACTACCTCGAAGATGAGAGATCTACGTAAATGGAGCTTTGCCTGACAATCCGGGCTTTAACATTGGGGTTTTCAGATTTGAGGTCAAAGCTTAACTGCATCTCGCAATCCCGCATATTGTATAAGCAGGTTGGTATAAAAACTTCAAAAGTGAAAGTCGGCTGCCCCCTGTCATTGGTATGTGGTTGCTTGCATTTTCATCCATGTCATATTTCCATCACTTTAAGTTTTATGTCTTTATATGAGTTCTTAGCATCTGGGACCGAAAGTTGCAATCTCTGTATAGAAAGTTAGAATGAAATTGACTTATCTTCATGAACGAAGCCCAATGGCCAAGTCTCTATTTTGTTGGCACTCAATTCTATCTTGTCAGACTATGCTTGTGCAATTGCACTTCATCCATGTGGCATGAAGTGCAATTGTGGCTCCCTATGATAGTCTCCTAGAAAAAATTATCGCTAGCGTGTAAAGTGGAACCACGTACTTATAGGTAACAAACGCATCATTATTTTTAGTTACATTATATACTGCTATTATTTAGAGGGGATTTTCGCCTAAATTATAGTCTATTAATTGATCTTTCATTCTTTGCATTTTACAACAATATTGTGACTTGTGACTTGTGAGGCTGCAAACTACTAAAGTGTTAAGACATCATCTATAACGTGTTAAAGTGCTTACTGATAGTGGCAATTATACACTCTGTGAGATTGTAGGATGTTTATCATATCACGTGTTTCTTTTTTAAGGCAAATTTGACGAAAACTGTTGAATGCAGCTATTGGAGATCAGTGTTAAGGAACTGACAGCAAATGAATTCCCAATATTGGCTCGAAGGATGAGGCAAAAATGTTTTCTTGAGAAGCTTTCAAACTCGACTTGGCCGAGGTTTCTAGTGGGAGTGTCTGGTAACCTTTTGACTTGTGCTCAGGCTTTTAATTTGTATTGTTCCTCACAATCCTTTTAATTTCTTTCTAAATCATGTTTGATGTTGTTACTTCCAAGTCTCCAACGTTCAATAGGATTTCCTATGTCAATTTACAATGAACGGGAAAAAACTCAGGGTGTTTGATTGAGGGAATTTGAGGAAAAGAAATGGAATCAAAACCTAAATCAATCCACTTCCACTGAACCCACCCCACTCTTATCGTCACCATCACGAACCACCTAACTTACACCCACTCAAAAACCACCCAATCATAACCACGAAACCACCCCACTCAAACCACCCCCAATCACAACCACGAAACCACCCCACTCACACCCACTCAAACCACCCAATCACAACCACGAAACCACCCTGTGCACACCAACCCAAACTCCACACAAAACCACCCAGTCACCCCACCACCACAAAACCCTAACTGACCCAGAGAGAGAGAGATGTTGTAGTGAGGTTGTGGCTCTTTTATGGAAAGAGAGATGAGGTTGGTGGTTGTTATTAAAAAAAGATGATTCATTACCAAACATACAATGAACTAATGCTTTTTTTGGATGCATCATTTCTTCAAATGTGGAATCTGTGACAATTATATTGCTTGGATGTTCAATAATTTCAAATGAGGAATTTGCCCAAATATTAGAGCTATCAAATAATAAACTATGAAGTTGAGGATTTCAAATGACAAGGCAAATCATGTCATTCTAACTACTCAAATTCTATAATTCAAATAATGCATTTGAAATGAAAGTTGTCTTCCCAAACACAAYCTAAGGAATTTCGGTGTTGAACAAAACATTCCCTTATTTTAGAAGTTAATTTTTTCGAGAAAATCTTTCTATAATCAACAGTATCATCCTTTTCTTAGTTAAAAATCRATCTCACTTTGTTTCTACTCATAWAAATTGTTATTATAAATTATTTCCTTTCTTACTATTCTTTTTTTGTTTGTGTAATAGGGAGTTAGAGCTGATAGCAACCCAGACCTCAGTGATGAAATTGGGAAACAACTTAGTATAAGGAGCGCTGCTGCTGGCCTAAGGTAATTTTTCAAACCTCAAACAAATTCAGAAATCAGAAATTGCAATCTCGCCGCTCATCATCTTTCATAAATCAMTAACTTTACAGTTATTAGTTATCACRCATTAGCATTAAGTCATTGTGATAAACTACATCAATGATCACTTGTAATTATAAATTTTAGTACCAGATTTTCCTTTCCTTTGTACAGTCAGAAGCTCAAAGCACGTACACCAAAACACCAGTGTACGTGAATACTTAAAAATTTATCGTAAGGGCCAACAAACACATGGGCTGGCACTAATTGGGCCTTGCATATATGGAATATATCACTCTGAATTTTGAAATTACTCTTATTTATAGTTAATGTCTTATTCCCTAGGCCTGTAGGAGCTGTCATTTTCATGCAGCGTAAGAATCTGAAAGTGTGCTTGAGAAGTACTGATGACAATACAGACACCTCTGAGATTGCAAAGGTGTTGGTTAGACGCAGTGTTTCTTTCCTCTCCATTTTTTGAGTTTCTCATTTTTTAATACCTTTTTTTATGCTTGACAGAAAGCCTTATAATAACTATATTTTTTGTTAAACCTGTAGGCATATGGAGGTGGTGGTTCGCCTAGTTCTAGCTCCTTCATCATAAGGATGGATGAATATAATCGTTGGYTCTCGCTCAATCTATCAGTTTTATCATAGGTATTACACTATTACCTATATCCTTTAYACATGAGAAAATGTCAGCCTACATATATACACTTGGTCAACGGCATAGAACAACATATTCCTTTGTTTGAAATTCAAGACAATTCTTAATACTTATGGTTTGTGATTATATTCCTTGGAATGTTTACTACTCTCTAAGTCTGAGATGATAGCTTGTCGGGTGCCTATCAAAAAGTTCTATAAAACTCTACGCAGCTAGTGGTTAACAGATCGATCCACAGAAGCAACCTACTTTACTGATTAACTGGAAATTTATAAGCGTCTAACTAAATAAAATAAATCTGTTTTGTGTAAATTGAATTAGGACTAATGAAACCGTGAATTGAACCACATAATAAACATATTGATAACGAATCTAACACTATTGGTTCACTATAGAGATTAAAGTAATTTGGCATCAAAATTCATAACAAGGCTAATCAAAATAGCGTCAAAGCTCTCTCGAATCATTGAACCACTTACATACCCCTAATCGTATCTTCTCGACCTGAGGAAAAGTCTCATTCTATCTATTGGACTTGATCATTGCAAGCTCAATCGCTAGATCTAAGATTGATACATCAAAATTGCAAATTAAATCGGGCCTCTACGAAGTTTGATTAACATGAAAGAACAGTCTTAATAGGAAATTGTATAAAAGCCAAGTCATGAATTGAATCAAGCCCAATACATGTTCAAATCATATTGCTTAGATCCCCAATCGCTCCCACAAATTAGAAAAACTTGAACTACTCACTCATATTGAAATTAAACATAATAATCTTGCAATTGGGAAACATAATAAAAAGCATAAACCGAATTTAAAAACAATAATAAAGAAATTAAAGGTAGGATGTAATAATGATACCAAAGCTGCAATCCATGATGATTAATTGTGAAGCTTGATGAAATTCCAATGAAAATGAGCAACATAGGGTTCTTCACAATCCACTTACCGGGATCAGTTTTTCAAAATAAAAATTAATAAATGATAAATAGTATTACAAATACTTAACGTCGAATTTTCTCCTCTTAATTACTCTTTGTATTTTCTGAATTAAAAAGATCATGCGTACTAATTACTAAAATGCCCTCCTCATTAAAAGCCAAAAAAACATAGTCCGAAAAACAGAGTTGCCCAAACGGACCTAAACCGCATCGGTTTGAACTGCCTAAAATCAGATCGGTGTTGATCGTGTATCACGGTCAATTGAGCTGTTCTTCTTTGCTTAGCCTTCTCGTTAATCCACGCCTCTTGCTACTACCGGTGAAGCTCCACTAGTTGTCTTTAATCATACAAAATCGATCCAAAAGCTATGAAAAGATCCGTGAACTAATTTAACCAAAATACACAATAATATAGCAAAAGGCCTTAGAGAGGCCAAATCAACTAAAAGGAAAAGAATGATGGGGAAAAAACCTACAAAATCTCAATATATCAAACTCCCCGGGCCCAAGCGTCCACTAGACTCACAAGCACAAGCACAGTCTCACCCCATTAAAAACAACATCTCAAATACTCATGACCAATCCGCCGACCAAAGATCCGCAAGTAATCAATGCTTATCCAAACGTGAATCATCAACAACACAACCAGCCATTCAAGAATAGAGAGAGGAAATCAAGGAGGAAGAACTTTCTCGCTTAGTGGCACTCCTCTCTTTGCCGTGTCGGCGTTTAAAAAATGAAACCCAATCGCTCGACACCCCCACTATGCGCATAAAATATGCACATGAATCAACTTTGTGCCTAAATCACTAAAGCAACCCCCCAGCTCACCAACCTCACTGTGTTGTAAAGGGATGACAATAACACTCAACCTAAAGTGCGACTCGAAATGATACCAAACTCAACGACCTTGGCATCGTACTTAATCTACCAAACACCACATGACACAGTTTTTCAATGAGGACTTTAATAGCTGTAATTTGGGGCTAAGGTAGGTAAATAAATTTGGGAAATTTGAGCAACGTTCTAACTTAAGGGAGCATTCATCAATCAACGCAAATAGTCAAGTGATAAGGCTAAGACAACTCCAAGTAAACCCCAACTCAAGTAACCAAAACCAACCAATTCCAAGAACCGCAACCATATCGTATCATCATCTTTTTTACAACAAAACACAAGTGCAAAGGCATTATTTGACTAATAAACTATAAAATAAAACTTATTTTTGGATTTTTTTTTTCTTTTTCACTTTTTTTTTAAATTTTTTTTATTGAACTAAAACATACAACTTTTGTCTTGCACTATACATAGAAACGATGACAACACTCAAGCTAAGGAACCAAATGTGAAACACCACACCATATATCCACCAACACGAGCCTCCAACAAAAAGCACCCACGAAACACACATCAACCTCCACTATGCTCCCCCAAGCTAGACTTGGGTTACACGAACAAGGCCAAAATGGAATTGTAATGTAGGTAATCATGAAATGAAAGGAATCAGGCTCAAAATCAGGGATCAAGTGATAATAATGTTTCTAAACACTGAAGCACGACTCCTAACAACGAAAGCCTCCTATCATGCTCAACACACGACCAAATAGCAAAATAAACAAGTACCAAACCAAGATTACGAGATAGTGACACACCAGGAACTAGCACACAAGAAAGAAATATGAATAATTCTGCATTTAAGCTCAAATCCTCTCAAATTCAGTTTTTTCTCGTTCCAAAGATACATCAGACTAAGTCATGTCAATCAAATCCAGTTAAGGAATCAGAAAAGCAATCACAAGTTCTTTAAGGTCGAGTTCAAGCATCACAAGCATCAAAAATTTTTCACAAAGGGGCACAGGGAGACATGCTTTATAAGAGAATCTAAATCATACTCAAGAGCAAGAGATCACTAATTTTTCCTAAACTACGCTAAGAAAGCAATACATTTTTTTGGTTGCAAGTAAACTCCCACTCCTAATGAATGGTACAAACCTTGTAACTATCCTAGAAAGCAATTAAATATATACTAGAAAGCAGTAAAAGCTACACTAGAAAGCGATAAACCATACCTCAAACCACTGCCATCCACATAAAGTGCTTGTTCTTCCCCCCCAATCCAAATCTAGCAATGTCCTCAATGCTAGGGGAGAAAAGAAAACATGCACCTCAATCCATATGATCATCATCACCTTGATAACTGCTCCCAAAATCACCGCCAAAACCACCGGCAGTGCCAGATAGCGCACCAAAGCCACCCTCAGGGTAAGTGTACCAAGAGGGGTGAGGACCTGCAGGGTTAATGTTGTCTTGCCTAGCAAAATAATCATACATGGGGTACATAGCAAGGCGGGAATCAGTCTCAAAAGTGGTTAGACGCGTGTTAAACGCGTCAAACCGATCACCCAACTGATCTGGGTGATAGCAAGGTTGTTAATACCCTGCAAAAGAGCGTTATAGTCCGGGGGAGGGGGATGATAAGTCTGGGGCTCCGGTGGAGGTGCGGGCTGTTGTCCATCGGGATACAACATGTACCTCATAGAGTTTGGAGCAAGAGCCGTGTGAGGGCTCGGAAGAGAAACGAGTGAGGTGGGGCGGCCCTTTTCGTCCTTAGCAAGGACCCACTGTGCCCCTAAGTTCTGCCCTCGTACCACCCACCGAAGGGAGATCCGAAGGTAGTAGGAGTCTATAGTAGTAGACTCAGGAGATTTGAAGTACTCGGACTCGTCAAATTCCGGTACTTGTCTCGCAAAGAGCATCGCCAAGCCCTCAAAGACAATCTCAGCATGTGTCTTGGGAACCGGCGAGCTAGCAAATCGGAACATGTGACGAACACAATGATGCCCAATGTTTATTTTGTAGTTAGCCATGTCGGAACATAGGTAACCACCCAAAATATTCAGCTCGCGTTGGGTCATGTTGTTCGCCTCATATCTACCGAAAACGGTCTCCGCCATGAACCGTTGCCAAATACGAACTACCGGTTGATTAATAAAACCAGCATGCAATTTTTGGTAGTTCGTACATGGCAAACCGGTCAGAGCTAACCACAAATAATCAGCCATAGCGGGGACAGGGGTTCAATGTGCTGGTAGTGGGTAACACCCAACACTTGACAGTAGGCATCAAGAGATGCACTGAACTCCCTGTTAAACAACTTGTATCAGACGGTACGTATAACGTCCTCCTCATGAGGTTGTACAAAAGTCAAAGAAGATAAAAATTTAAAGCAATTTTTGGGTAGGTATTGCAATGTTGATTATACAAGTTAAGCATGCCTAAACTACCACACAAACGCTGCAATTCATCCTCGAGACCGAGAGTGCGCATATAGGCATGATCAATAAAACGAGTTGCGCGAAACCCTCGGTCCTTTAAGTTTAAGAATGTTACCTTCTGGAGGCCGTCCCGGAAAACAATGTCCGGGTAATCGGGGTCCGGCGTAGTGTCCTCGTCGTGTTGGAGGTGCAATGGCAATGCCCCCTCGTCCTCGTCCTCCTGTACGGGCTCGGGCTCGGGAGTGGGCTCCCTCTCCGGCTCTCTTCTCCTCCTAAAAGCCATTAATGGATTTTTGTGGTGGTTGGTTAAGAATTGAGTATGGGAAAGTGAGTGAGAAAGAGAGATTGAAAGAGTGGAAGATGTAGATGGTAGAAAGAATAAGAGAATGATATAAGATTTGAAAAATTTGGATGAGAATTGAAGGAGAAAGAAGGATTTGAAGTTTTTGTGGTTATGGAGGATTTGAAAGTTTTGTTGAGAGGAAGAAGATGAATATGAGGGAATGGATGAGTGATGTGAGGAATTAAGGAAGTAAAGAAGGAGAGAGGGAGCCGGTTGGATGAAGTTGTGGATAGAAAATCCACGTTAGCCAATGAGAGCCAAGATTCACTGCGCATTATTCAGACCCAAACCGATCGGTTTGACCTGAACTGATCGGTTTCGAATACGAGCAAATGATTCCTCCAAAGCGCAGTCGATCGACCATTCAACCTACAACTCGAACGGGACACTACCCGACCCCGACTACCCGGACATTTGTTTTCCGGGACGGCCCTCCAGAGTAACATTCTTAAACTAAGAACGAGGGTTTCGCGCAACTCGTTTTATTTGATCATGCCTATATGCGTACCCTCGTCTCGAGGATGAATTGCAAGCGTTTGTGTGTAGGTTTAGGCTGCTTAACTTGTATAATCAACATTGCAATTACCTCCCAAATTGCTTTAGAATTTTTTATCTTCTTTGACTTTTGTGCAACCTCATGAGGAGGACGTTATACGTACCGTCGATACAGGTTGTTTAACAGGGAGCTTTCAGTGCACTCTTTTGATGCCTTCTGTCAAGTGTTGGTGTTATCCATACCAGCACACTTAGAACCCCTGTCCGCGCTATGGCTGGATTATTTTGTGAAGGTAGCTCTGACTGTTTCCATGTACGAACTATCAAAATTTGCATGCCGGTTTTACTAATCAACCGGTAGTTCGTATTGGCAGACGTTCATGGCGGGACCGTTTTCGTAGATATGAGGCGAACAACATGACCCAACAGCGAGCCTGAACATTTTGGTTGGGTGGTTACCTATTTTCCGACCCGATGGCCTAACTACAAAATAACCATTGGGCATCATTGTGTTCGTTCACATGTTTCGATTTCTAGCTCCGGTTTCCCAAGACACATGCTGAGATTGTCTTGGGACTTGTGACGCTTCTTTGCGAGACAAGTACCAGAATTGACGAGTCCGAGGTACTTCAGTCTCCTAAGTCTACTACTATAGACTCCTACTACCTTCGGATCTCCCTCGGTGGGTGGTTACGAGGCAGAACTTAGGGCGCACGTGGTCCTTGCTTTAGGACGAAAAGGGCCCGCCCACTCACTCGTTTCTCTTCGAGGCCCTCACACGGCTCTTGCTCCAAACTCTACGAGGTACATGTTGTATCCTGATGGACAACAGCCTCAACCGGAGCCCCAGACTTATCCTCCCCCTCTCCAGGACTATAACGCTCTTTTGCAGGGTATTAACAACCTTGCTATCACCCAGACCACTTGGGTGATCGGTTTGACGCGTTTAACACGCGTCTAACCACTTTTGAGACTGATTCCCGCCTTGCTATGTACCCCATGTATGATTATTTTGCTAGGCAAGGCAACATTAACCCTGCAGGTCCTCACCCCTCTTGGTACACTTACCCTGAGGGTGACTTTGGTGCGCTATCTTGCAGTGCCGGTGGTTTTGGGAGCAGTTATCAAGGTGATGGTTCGGGTCATGGGATGGATGGTGATGATGATATGGATTGAGGTGTTTGTTTTCTTTTCTCCCCTAGCATTGAGGACATTGCTAGATTCGGCTTGGGGGGAAAGAATAAGCACTTTATGTGGATGGCAGTGGTTTGAGGTATGGTTTATCGCTTTCTATTGTAGCTTTTACTGCTTTCTAGTATAGATTTAATTGCTTTCTAGGATAGTTGCAAGGTTTGTACCATTCATTAGGAGTGGGAGTTTACTTGCAACCAAAAAAATGTATTGCTTTTTTAGCGTAGTTTAGGATAAATTAGTGATCTCTTGCTCTTGAGTATGATTTGGATTCTCTTGTAAAGCATGTCTCCCTGTGCCCCTATGTGAAAAAGGGAATAATATGACACGAAGTTGGTCCGGCTCAACACCAGCATGCTTGACAGTACCACGATATTGGAGGAAATTAGATATATGCAAGTTAGGATCCTCAGTCGCATTCCCTCTTCCCTCCAAACTGATTGTGCTCGATCATAATCAACAGTGATTTAAGCTCAAAGTCGGCTGCCGCTAGAGTAGGCATGCCTAGACCAGTCGGAATTTCGTTCCGACTAGGCTGAGAGTAGTCCATAAGAGAGCGTTCTGGCTGTGCCGCCATCTCTTCAGGTTCAGAATCAAAATGGACTACTTCGTTGCGCATAGAATGTGACTGCTCCTCCCCTAAATCAGTTTTGTACAAGGGATTCGAAAACTGACGAGAGAGGGAAGAATTTGAAAAATCTAATCGCCTAGCGAAATTCTTTCGTCTATGGTAAGTTCGCTCCACCTAGGGATCGTATGGAATCAAATCCCCAAGTCGGGAAGACCTGCGCGTAAACTAGAGAAAATTGCAGCGATCGTAAGTACTGTCCCGAAGAACAACGAATTGTTCTTCAAGACAAAACAAAAAATAGTTCAGACTCAAACAATTAATCAATAAATAATGCCGCTTCCCCGACAATGGTGCCAAAATTTGACAGGCTTGTCGCGTGCCTATCAAACGTACCTATTAAAACTAACCTGCAGCTAGTGGTAACAGGATCGTATCCACGAAGAATCCACGAAGAAGCAACTACTACTGATTACTGAATTAAAGCGTCTAAATTAATAAAAGAAATCTTGGTTTGTGATTGTATTGAATTAAGACTAATGAAAACGATGGACGACGATGAATAAACTATAGGATTAACGAATCTAGGACTATGGTTAACTATAGAAATAATTAACAGGAATTTGGCATCAACAATTCATAACAAGTCATAATCAAAATAGGGTCAAAGCTCTCTCGAATCAATTGAACCATAGAACTACTCCTAACCGTATCTCTCGACCTAGGAAAGTCTCATTCTATCTATTGACGTTGATCTTGTGCTAAGTCTCAATCGTTAGATCTAGAGACTTGTGACTAATCAAATTAAGCAATTAAATCGGGCCCTACGAAATTGATTAACATGAAGAACAATCTAATAGGAAATTGATTAAAAGCCAAGTCATGAATTGAATCAAGCCAAATACATGTTAATCATATTGCTATAGATCCCCAATTGCCCTAGAAATTGAACTACTCACTCATATTGAAATGAAACATAATAATTGCGATTGGGGAAAACATAATAAAAAGCATAAACGAATTAAAAACAATAAAAGAATAGATTAAGGGATGAATAAATTACCAAAAGTGCAATCGCATTGATGAATAATTGATGAGCTTTATTGAAATTCCAATGAATGAGAAACTAGGGTTCTTCACAATCCACAATACGTGATTCAATTTTCAAATAAAATCTAATAATGAAAAGTAAATTACAAAATTAGGATTTCTCCTCTTAAATACTCTTGTTTATTTTTCTGAATTWAAAGAGCTGCTAAATTACTAAAATGCCCTCCTCATTAAAGCCAAACAAGTCGAAAACAGATTGCCCAAATCGGACCCAAACCGATCGGTTTGAACTGCTAAACCGATCGGTTTGAGTTGTCAACCAATCGGTTTGAGCCGGTTCTTCTTGCTTAGCCTTTCTCCGCTTAATCCACGCCTCTTGCTACTCCCTTGAAGCTCCATAGTGCCTTCAATCATCCCAAAATCGATCCAAAAGCTATGAAAAGATCCTGAAACTAATCAAAACACGAAATACACAATATTAATAGCAAAAAGGCCTTAAGGAGGTTAAAATCAACTAAAAGGACAAGAGAATGAGGGGAAAAACCATACAATAATCCAATATATCAAAGCACTAAAACCTTTGTTGTATTGTATCATGTACTGAGTAAATACCTATCATTGTTAGTGCACTTTGTTAAAAAAAATTAATTCATGTTTAGGGAAAGTAGATCTCGGAGAACTCTCTTTGTGCAAGGACTTGTATTCCGTTTTTAATGATCCTCTATATCTTTCAGAATTATTGGGAGTTTTCTAGTTATTCACAAAACAAGCATGAAAATCTGGGTGTTGAATCCATGCCTCTTTACAGCGAAAGGGGAAGAGGAGAAGGGTCCTGAAGGAATAAAATCAAGAGTTATAAGCAGAGGACAATGATCAGAGAAGGTGCGATGAAGATGGGTTACCTTGGTGTTAGGAAAGGCGTCCATGAACTCTACATTTCTAGCCGCACAATCAAGCCTCTCATTGATTCCACTCRTTCCCTCTTGATTATTAGTCCATTTGTGGGGATTCCCATTAAACCCTAAATCAATTGACCCAGCATATCAAGAAACTCCTTGAAATCTTGTAATCTCATCTAGAATGGAAGGGGAAGAAAGTGAAGA
>SNQN01006809.1:16213-31268 GCA_008642245.1 Bassia scoparia
CMMCMRGCCCCWACATAGGTCCGCCACTGGCTACATGGCTTGCGAGATGCATATGAATGGGATTATGAGTAGGTAAGTTCAGTGAGGGGATTAGATGGTACGCTAGGARAGACGGTGGGGTGGAGTTCAGTGGGAAGGGTAATTTGGAGAGCTTGAGGTCGTATGCCCTGATCTGAGCTTTTACGAGCTTTTACGAGCTCAGACGATCTGAGCTTTGATCGAGCTTTGTTCGCCAAGCCCGAAGTGTTCACGAACAAGCTAGGTTCATTCTCATCCCTAATGCCCTACACACAATCATGGCTGGCTATAWTTATGTTCCTCAATATTTAATTTTGTTAAAGTTAAGGGGTAGCATCTTGTGCTTAAAACCATGAATTACCCTATCCATGAAACCAGATCCYCAAATACGAAATTACATTTAATTATCCCGATAATTGAAATGTGAAAGGGTTGCCAAAAAATGATAAATTCTAACCTAAATACACAAAGGTTGGTATGAATGATGACAATACTATACATCACGAAGGACATATTACTCTCCCAGAAGATTTCAAATTTTTATTTGCGTAAATTGGAAATACGTGCAGTCTAAACGTGTGGGAATATGGCTTTACTGAAAAACAACGTGGATATTGTTGAATATTCAGCTAATACACCAAGTTTCTTTCATGCTTTAGTTCTATTTAGTCCAATGAATATACCTTTTCTCTTCGCTGGTATCTATGCTCCTAGTGTTTCAAGGGAAAGACATAATCTTTGGAATAATTTGAAGGCTGATCTACCTCCTCTTGGTACTCGATGGTTAATGGTTGGTGATTGTAACGAGGTTACAAATCAATCGRAGAAGTTTGGTGGCCGAACTTTTAGAGTTAATCAATGCAAAGATTTTAAGGAGTTTCTTGATATGGTTGGGTTAATTTATTTGGGGTTTARTGGGAATCCCCACACATGGAGGGAACGAGTGGAATCAACGAGAGACTTGATCATGTGGCTGGAAATGTAGAGTTCATGGACGCCTTTCCTAACACCATGGTAACCCATCTTCCTTGGAAAATCYGTTGTTTAAAAAATGACAAGGGTGAATGGATCAATGAGAGCACCATTCTTAAGAACATGACAGTTAATTACTTTTCCACACTTTTCACTACCACCCATATGTCTCATTCTTCTTTCTTTCGCTCCCACATCTGTCTTGTCTTCACTCCCTCTGACATTTCTTCACTTTCTTCCCCTCCCATTCTAGATGAGATTATATCATTGAGTCTACTATTAGAACTGCATACTTTAGTTCACTTCCCCCTTCCACATCAGCTAGTGTTATCCCTTGGAAGAAATTGGGGAAAATGCCAACTCCCTTCAAGTATAAAATGCTAATGTGGAACATTACTCATGGAATCTTACAACTTGCTAATAAGATTGATAATTTCAATCTTATTTGTACTAGATGTGGTTTAGAGAATGAGTCACATTTACATCTTTTTAGGCATTGTCCAAGTTTTAGGGTGATATGGAGTGGTTTTTGAATGCCATCTGCCTAAGGACTTTGATTATGCTACCTTTTCTAATGCAAATTGGCAAGAATGGATTTGTTTCATCTATGCATCAAATTTTTTATTTGTCACTTTTCTCTTGTGTTTTTGGCATTTTGGAACTCCAGAATTCACTCTCGTTCTTCAAACCTTGCTCACAAGGCTGCTCACAGTTTGTTCTTATTTGCTTTTATGATTATATGGATTAAAGCACTTGTCTAGGAAAAAGGACAAAAGTCATCAATGAAGGTCTGTCCCATTGCCGTGGCTGTAAGCTCAATACGATGGAGCTGGAGGGAAGTGTAGAAGGTACCGAGGAGTAATCTTAGCTCATAATGTAGCTGGTTAACTGATTTGCTGGTCAAGGCAATCAGCTCCAGCAAGCGAGTTGTATGCATTGGAAGGATAATGGCTAGCCAAAAGAAGAAGCATTCACAAGCTTGGGTAGAACAATCGACATGAAATCGATAATGAGCCAAGCTGCAGATTTTCTCACCATGAATGAACGTGCTATATCCGTGAATATTAACACACTCTCAAGGTGATTGGGATGTATAATTCTTGCACGCCCAAGGAGTGCACTGTGAGTGCAACGGGCCGATCTGGTCTATGGCAAGAAGCTGAACTGTAATCACTAAAGCTTTTGGTTATAGTTCTGATTATGCTCGCTGGCTTGATATTGAACATTACACAGCTTCGCAATTAGACTGAATGACGTTGCTGTTGTACTATTGTCTACTAGGGCTGTTCTATTGTTTATGACAATTAATGTTTGTTAAAGCCATGTTTGCAATTGTTGTTTGATGTTTCTGATCAGGTGTGGTTGTATTGTGAGCTTGTTATATGTTTTTGGCTTTCATGCATACAGTATGCAGCTTGAATTTTGGCAATTTCCTCATAACTCCGGATAGGCCGCTGAAAGCATCTGACTCTCTAACCTGGAAAGAAGGAAATATTGTCGGGCACTTTTTTGTGTACTTGTATGTTGCTGATAAAAAGTTTCTGTTGCTGATGCATAAAAATGAGATGCAATATATATTAATTACATGTTGGGTAATCTCAATTTTTGTTACTAGTATCCAATATCTCACTAAACATATATCTACCATAAACAGATGTTTCTGCTGGAATAATTCTAAATAAAATACAACCACTAGCGATTAGGACATCACCATTAAGCTTGAGGTCCGGTACAATTGCGCAGTTGCAATGCTCATTTGACCCCCAATTCAGTTTTGTTCTCCACACTGTGAGAATATAACAAGACCATCGGCCACCCCAAGCATAACTGCTGAAAGGAATGTAATGTACCTCTGCCACATGTTTTCGTAAGAAAAACAAACAAGTGAGATTGTTCCAACTACGATCGGCAGGCATTGTAGTTTAACAGCTGTTACTGTGCATATTGGCTGTGGCCGAGAGGAAAGTTATCAAGGATCATGATGCTTGGGACCATGCTTGTGAAGAGCAAACTAAATGGTCTATTGCGCCTCTAAGAAGATACCAATTCAGGCTGTAATTCCAAGATCACAAAAATCCTCCTAGACAACCAAGCCCATATAACGGAAGCATCAAAAAATAAGGTCACTGGAAGTCCAGGGACTGTCAGTGTAAAAAGACTATCCTCACATATGTTGTGAATTGAGTTAGTAACCAAACAGCTATGAAATGTTGATGGGTACAGCAAATATGGTTCCTATGAACTGGAAGTCATAAAATAGGTTACAATGTACGTTATGATGTGACCCGTAATAAAGGTAAGAAAGATTTACAAATGACAGACTGAATTGTATGGCTTTAGAGATTAAGTTGACTAAGTTGTTGAGAGGTATACTGAACAGAAAACATTGATACGTGGGGATTCTTCATGTAATGCCCTAGTTGAATCGTTTTTAAGGGGGAACAGAAACGCTTGTGAATGATCTCATGTAACCATATAACTTTGAAAATACATTAGCAAATTGTTTTTCCTGGTAAGATGAGGCCCATAACATACTCTGTTATAATGTTAGTCCGGTGACTGAGTAAGCTAAGAAGTGATTATACAGGCTGTGAGGATAAGTTGAGTATTTATATTGATACACATCATATGAGAATAATAATACAATCCTATATTATACTTTTAACTACTTTTGTGTCATCTGATATTGATGCATAGTTTCTTTTGAGAGGTGCCTGAAAGAAAATTAGTTAACATTCTTGTTATGATATAAAAAAGCTTTTAAATAGCATAATAATCGATCAAAGTTGAAATGCAAACCCTGACCACCCTCAGGAATTTCAGGATGCAGAGCCTAATATAGATATAATTGAATCCAATCCTTTTTGAAGATATAAATTCAAATAATGAATTGAAAGCTTAATATAAACCAAAGATATTCACTTTAGCTAATTGTAAAATAGTACTGAGATGACTGTTTTCGTGTTACCTGTTTGTGTGGCAGTAAGATGCTGATGGAAGAGTGAAAAAAATGCACAAAAGAGAGCCACCAGGGAAGATATAATAAAATAGAGACGATATTAACACTAGAGAGAAACAAGTAATGTTTTTATAGTTCTTCATCTCTGTATGATATGCTCCTTGCTTTTGTAATGATGCAGGTATCTGTATAGATTCCCTTTTGTTGACCATTTAACCACCAGTTAATTAAGAGCTTTATAGCAATTACATTTTTCAGAATGACTTCTCAGTCTGAAACCAACATCTTAGTGTTTAGAAATTTGTGGCATAATCCTAGAATTAATTAACCGAAGTTTTTAAAGGAAAAAAAAAAGGAAATTTTGTTTATGGCGCAAAGGTGGGCACCCCTGTTGGAAAAAATTGGGGGGGAAAAAAACATAGAAACGAGTTATATTGCCACTTTTGTGCACTGCAATTGAAATCTTCATTCTCAATATTTAATTATACTTTATAATGTGGTGTATTATAATTGTAAAAATAAGATTAAACAATGTATGAGTATAACATTACCCTGCCATAAGAAGAGACCCACATGATAAAGTGGTGCATGGTGGGAAACAAATCCAGTAAGTAAAGAGAAAAAATGGCTCATATGGATCTGTCCTTGCTTGTCTCGTATGTGCATTAAGCAAGTTCAAAAATTGTCGTTTACTATTGCTGTATATTAATCAGAATTTGACCTTGAGCTGTGATAAATGTGAGGAGAAAATGGAAACTTGCTAGCACTAACAGTCAGTCCCAGTATGCAAGGAATAAGATACATTATAAGAACATAACCTACGCACACATTAGGATGGCAAAGAAGGGTATCACGGACTTATGTAAAAGGATGCTACAACAGTCATCTAGTGTTATGGCTCGATCAAGCCTTTCATGCACTGAACTATTTGTTGAGCCGATGACTGATTGGAGAATACCCGCAGACTCATGATATGCAGGTAGTGTTGTGAACAGTAACGCTGCACAGCATACCATCAAGAAGCTGCACGATAGTGCTATAGGAAGAACTTTAGCCTTGATGTTGCTTCTTATTCTTCTTATGTCATCTTCTCAGCAGGCTTGCACAAAATGATTTATAAAGTTTGGTATGATAGTCATTATTTCACACATTAATATAATTTCGTAAATGCAAGTGTTTGTATGATTGTGTAAGTTGAAACATTTCTGCGGTGTAACAAATATTAGCTTAATGCACTCAATGTAATTTCATAGCATTATTTGGTTGAGTCTAACTCATTGTGCTGTTGCTTCAGAAAGTCAATGTGATTGGTTGTTTGGAGTTGATTAGGTTGATTTTGGTACACTTTATCCTTCATTTAGTGAATCTCCTTGGGGTGCACATATTGTGGGTGATTACTTTTGTATTTCAAGATTATTCCTCATTTGAAATTAGCTCCTGTTTTCTCTAATCTGTCTTGACATTCTATTTCTTTCATCTTTATTTCTTCTTGGCGTCAACTTCGACAACAGGTGCTCCTGATTCACAGGACCTTCCATTACGCTTATACGCAATGGTATGTACGTACGCTTGTCTGTCTAAATACATAACCATTCAGAAGTTCTCAGGTTTAGTTTTCGCTGCTTCGTATTCAATAAATAATTCAGCTTGCTCACTTTTCCATTAACCCATACTCATCATGAGAAGCGGGTGAGCATGATGGACAATGCTTCCCACATTCCTGGGCATGACTTGGGGTCATGCCACCGCGGACATTCCGTCCAACTGCAAATCCTGCGAGATAGGTCTGTGTAAGACCCATCGTTACTTTCCGTGTAAAAATAAAAATTAAACACATCATCATAATTTCCATTTAATTCTTGAACGTAGTTAGTGCTTTCTACGTGTACTTTGTATAACCAAGATATGGTAAGTTTTGAAAAAGACTTAAGCAAAGCAATATGATTTCGATGAATGCAAGAGCATTGTCATGATTATGATGCATTTAGAATAATTAGTGGGAACAACACATTTAAATAATAAAACGCATTAGACTTGAAAGTTTGAGGGTTTTATGATATATTAAGCAATGATGCATGACAAAGTCCATTGGCCAAAATATGAGGAATAATAGATGAATTTTTAACATGAAAAACAGTTCTTTTTTTAGATAAAATAAGATAGATTCAGTAAAGTTGCGATAGTACGTGTGACCAGCCATTGTAGACTGATCTAACAACAACAATTCTAATCTTACATAGTTACTTGAATCTCATGTTCTTCTACTCCTCCGTAAACGACTTTCGACAAAGTATTCAGGATTTTTTTTTTTTTTAGATAAATCAAAAATAAGCTATAATAAATTAATGTACAATTTAGTATTGTGGTCCTTAAAAAAGAAAGAAAGTAGAGAAAAGTTGTTGAGAAGACTATTTGGATTTAGATAGATAATAAGGATAGGTAGAAATTTTATCAATGTAAAAGTTACAGAATATATGAAATTGTTAAAGTTTTTTTGTTACCACTTAAAATAAACAATGTTGAAAGTTTTTTGTTACTCGAAGAGTACTTTCCTATACTAATCTAATTACACCACACCTTTTACAGTTTTAATAAGTGTGAATTCTCGCATATTTATATATTTGTAGTCTGGCTTTATCGCCTTTATCATTACCAAGTCCTTTTCCACTTTAAGTCACCTTACACTATATTAAAACTTGATGTCACCTATTCAATAGAATTGTATAAATTAATTTCCTTCCGTTTCGGAATTCTAGTTAACTTTTTATTATTAAGAATTTTTGTGTTGGGTAAACACTATCATCTACCTCTCCACTCTACACAATTCCTTAACTTAACTATTTTTTTTTTATCTCTATATCCTTTCTTCCCAAAATTTATGCTATAATGATGACACTATCAATGAAACGAAAGAAGTATAATAAGAAAGTAACTAATATATGTGTGAGTGGAGTGCTTATAGGTTCGATCTCAACGAATATCTGCTTGCTTTAACAAAAAGTTTATAATACGAAAAGTTGGGAGTAAATATGTAAACGAAACATCAAATTTAATACTATGGTAAGTTTTTGGCAGGATTGAAATGAGAGTGATAGGTCATTGGGCTAGTGTGCCAGTTACACTAAAGAGTTGCTATGCATCTTTTTTCTTTTCTTGACGCTTGCGTTTCAGGCGTGCAGTGCAGAAAGTGGAGATTTTTTTGTCTTGCTTTCACACAGTTTTCAAGCCTCTTTGTTGCTCCTTCGTTCTTTCAATTGATTTCAACCGCACTTTTTGACGCGAACCGTTATTAAAGGTTTGAGGTTAAGAGTTTTGATTCATTAAATAACAAAGGATTGACCACGACACGATAACGATTATTAAATGGATCGAGTTAGTGTTGAAAAAGTTCAACCCTTTTAAAGTAAAACGGGTCTACAAAGTGACATGAAACGAATAGATTGCGTCTAATTATATCTCTGTACATTATTACGTAAAAAAGAGGTGACACGTTAACTCGATATCTGAAATCTGACAACGTTATTAGTGGGCTTTGGTCGAAGGTGTCTAACCCGTTTAAGTAAACGAGTTAACACGATGCAAACACGTTTATTTAAACGGCTGATTAATGATCGTGAGGGATTCAACCAATTTATTAAGTTGGACACGACATAAAAGACCGACCCATTTAGCACTTCTAGTTTGTTTGTTGATGAATGGGTGATATCGATAGCTTCCGCTCACGCTTTAAGCAGGGGCAAGCGGCAACTTTGCTATAGAATAGGACATTTTCATTATTGGATGTTTATCATTGTAAATGTTTCCTATGAAATTGTACATTTTTGTCATTTGTCTTAGAAAGTCGTATACATCCGTAATGTAATATTTTTGTCGATAATATTTTATTCTCGATTATAGTTCATGTTCATAGGCTCTTTTGTTGTCTTAAAATAGCATGTACTCTTTACGAATGTCTACAGTAATAAATAAATATTTTCATTGCGAAAAATGAATTATCGAAAATTAAGAGGTACTGAAGATGTACTGGTATACGATATATAACGAAAACGAAGAGGTAGAGAAAATGGTAAAGATTTGGAGATTATGTGCCTTAAGAGAGAGAACTTATGAGAACAAGAGAGCTAGGCACTACTATGGGCTGTCATCAAATGAAGTTTTACTCATATATTGTGTTGAGACAAGAGAAACCATATATCTAATACCTGAAGAGAATGTACCACTAAACACTATTATTCGCATTAATTCGATTAATTTTGAAGTAGTATTCCATATGACCAAATCATTAATAATGTGGTTTGAAAGATATTATGCTCGCTCAAGATATGGTAATAAAGTGTAATAATTTTCACATATATAAGAGCATGGTTATAAAATAAGATATATTAATATCATGTTAATCAATGACCAATAACTGAGGTGAGACTAGTGTAAGATATTTAAGAAAACATATTTAATTAATTAATTTGATTCTTAGTACTATTCGTTATATATGTCATGACACTCATAAAATATAAATAATAAGTAATATCGTTGACCGTAGGCCATGGGGATTTTAGTTAAAATAGGAGTCCGTTTACATAATGAATTGAACTAATGAATATTCTTATGATAGAAAGAAATGAGTTAAGTAAATAAACTGAAAATATAGATAATTTGGGTAAAAAAGCAATGTAGTTATCAAAACTTTTCAAATATAGTTAGGAAATTAGAGCGTTGTTGTTAGCTTGGTTTAATATTTCTTTATTTGGATTACTAATCGATTGAATAAATAACCTTTGAGAATTTAAATCGAAAGAATCCTATATCATTATGTCTAAAGAGCTTTTTAGTTTCTTAGTGAATATACTACAAATTTTAATGAATGAGAACAAGTGTGCATCTTTGTTGATAAGGGAAATATACTTTTAATAATCAATAACTTTTTCAAATGTAATAACTAGTCAAATACTTTCAATCACATAACTTTTTACTAACTTTTTACGCTTTTAACATACCGTACCATTTAAGATAATAAGATATTTTTCTACACTCACCAAAAGTTTTTAGCTATAAACATAATCAAAAATAAGTCAGAAAGAAGAATTGAGTTAGCGGTGTACTTCAATTCACCAAACAATAATCTGATACTAGCGATTAAGATGAAACAGTAAAATTTAGGCGGAAACGAGATGAAATGTACACAAAGATAAACAACACACGTAAACACTTACCAAATTTATAAGACTGTTTAAATAACACATTAACAAAATAGCCCGTAATCCGGTACCTCTGCTCATGACCATAATCCCATTTGCAATGTGACATAATCAATTTCATTCCTCATAAGTCTACTTCCCTTACAGTTCTTAATACTATACTTACTGATTTTTTCACATTTATAATCGGATATGCTCCCATTTTCTTATATCTTGTTGCCCGATTAAATTGATTTCACGGTTATATATATAAATATTATTTAAATAGCATATTTAGAGTTGATATATATTTTACTAGAATTAAATTCATTTGAGACGAATTTATTGTTATCAATATAATACGAACTCAGCAAGAAAATATGAGTTATTTAGTACTAATAATGACGAGTAGGTTATTACTAGTGAATATATAATGTATTGAAAACAATTTATGAGAGATATAATAGTATAAAATTTAAAAGTGTAGCGAAAAAAAAACTACAGAACGTTGAGTGATTATGGCACTGGGCGGTGAGTTTGAAATTAGATAAGGACAATTACAGCGAAAAAGTACTATTGTTTCGCTTATAAAAAAGGCCTTGAATGATTCAACAACATAACAAAGCATATAAGCTGAGAAGTTCATTTCCAAAAAGAAGTTCAGCAATTAGGCAAAAAATAGTGATCAGCTACATCTCTTCACAGTTGAACGGGCCGGGTTAAGCGAGTAGGCCGGGCCCGAACCGGACTCATTACGAGAGAAATGAGAGTAGAGATCACAGGGCCATTTGAATAGCTGACCATAATGAGGAGTAGGTTATCGCATACCTTGGATGTGATTTGAAGGTATATAAAAAATCGGAGCATTCGGAGAATAAATTTGAGTGAATTGAACTAGGTATAAATAAGAGTGAGAGATATGAACATAAGCAAATTATGAGAGCAGGCAATAGAGAAACACAATTCGGAACTCCAACGGTAGGTGAGGTAGTCGTAGTAAAAGCCAGGTTATAGCGGACCTCATTCATGACCATGAGGAAGATTTTTATAGTACTGTACGAGTGTTATTCGTCGGTTTTCGGCTTCAACGCTGGGTAGGCTAGAGTGGGTTTGCATGAGGGTTGTAGCATCTAAGTGGAAACCCAAATGATTATAGGATTAGAGGGAGGGAAAAATACAAAATGTGGTGTAGTTTGTTTAATTTGCTAAGGATAGAAGAGTAATAGATTTATGTATACTAGTGTGATTATAATATAAAGGTGTGGTTGAAATAGTGGGGATCTTATTGAGGATGGACGCTGAAGTAGAGTAAGAGAAGAATCTCTTTATTATGTTATTGTGGTTCATTAGATATTTGATGTATTAATTAGAATCAATCTATTAATCTACTTATTTAAAGGTGTCAGAGATGGTTTCGCTTGAGTTATTATTATTTGTAATGTCCGTAGTTAAGATCGGTAATATCAAACAGAATTGATAAGAAAATAATAAAGTAATTTGAGATTATAAAAAATAGGGATAATTTAAGATAATCACTGAATAATATACAACTTACTGTGATATTTTCTAAAATTTTTAGTTATTAATTATTGTTATAGTATTTATAAAAAAAAAGAAAACTGAATAAAAGACGATATGGATTAACTTAACAATATAAAAAGATAAAGATATATGATCTAGTAAAGAAAGATATAAATTTGAACAAACCAACGAATTGCTTGTATTGAATAAGTATAGATGATGAATATTCATATCTGGGGTGTATCATAAGGGAAGTAATATATTCTTAATAGAAAAAACAAAAATTCAGAATCAGAGTGACTAATATTATCTTTATATTGTTTCATGAAATTAGTGTATCGTCAAATAGCATCACAGGTATCATTAAAAAGTGGAACATTAAATTATACGCATTTGCCAAAATATAAAAGAGGCTTAATTTGTTCTTACCTACTTGGAAATGGCGTGTGTGTGGATATAAAGCAAAAAGTGTCATAGAATTGTAAGGGCTCACGTAAAAAAGTAATTGTTAAAGTCGAATGAGTAGCATTTCGAGTACTTGCAACCTAGTTTCTTTACATAGTGATGTCCATCCTTCAACTGCGTTAAGAAGAAATTGAACTTCGTGCAAACGAGCTAATTTAGATGGACCAAGCTTAACATACGAACGCGCCATTACGATTCCACGATTTGAAGATATAAAGATGATTTTGCGAGGATAATTCATAAGCTAAAAGATATTAGTCCTACAGGATGAAAGTTCAAAAAATCATAATTGAGGCCTTTAAACTTATATATATAGGATCTTAATTACAAAACTTGAGGGAACTGAAATTAATTTATTTAGGCATACTCGGAATGCACAAGGATGCATTAAATGATAACTAGTTGTGATAAAGCGTTAATGCATTGGATTTTTTGACCCATAGCAGTGAATGATTGCTCGATCTAAAAAGCTAAACCCCCTTGACCACCATAAATACTTGCCCTTGCGCTACACTATTCATATGAATAAATAACAAAAGTTAAAGCTCTCAAACATTCCTTCAACTAAGATTACATAGTTATGGCTGAGATAGCAATAGTGTGAACACCGAAATAATCAGAAAATCAGATTATCTGATGGCATCATAACAACATTAATTGTAAAAGGTAATGTAATAAGGAAATCTCAAGTTAAGTATATCAATCCTCATCCATCTGATTCAAATGCTCATAGACTAAAAATAATATTGCATGTTACTTGTTTCTACAGTGTCACCGGCCTATACAATGACTATACATAATCCACTCTTGTGAAAATCCGAGAAACGCACGTATGTAAGCGAGCCTTGGTAACCAAATACAAGACCATGAGTCTGATCCATATAGCATAAAAAGTGCCTCCGTAGTTAAAGGATGCGATAAAAACTTGTAGTTAGTGTGACTGAGCTCATAACACCTCATATGACTTGAAGTAACAGTTAGCATGTAAATGATTAACCGTATAATCAATAGACGCTTCTTCAAGCACGTGCCGCATCACTGGCAACAATGGGCCACAAATTTGCGTGAGAGGAACACACTACATGAAAACTTATATTAGCGTGAACAGGTTCGAAATGTCCCCAAAGCCTTTACACTCCAGCCAACTATCACTAAAAAATTTCATCTAAAATATTTGCTTCTGCGACGTTGAGAAACACACGACATATTCAAGATTCAAAATAAGCAAATTATAATAAAAAAAATAAATAGCACTAATGTGTACTATTGGCAAAGTAGTCATCTCCTGATAAGAGGTACTCATGCTTCATTTCTCTAATTTAGAATTGTCATATCATATACAACAGCCAGTATATTTAGAACAATTAAATAATTAAATTTGGATATTTTTATATGCCAGAAAAATTGAGCTACCGAAGAATCAATACTTGTTTAATTGTTAGCACCATCTACCAGAGATGAGAAAGAAACACATACTATTGTTCGAAATTTCATGATAGGAAGTAAATAATATCTTCATGTATTACTTAAAATCCACCAGGCTGTCCTGATCATTATCATCAAGATCATATTGAATTTCTACCTCTTACATTTAAAATAAGTTAGAGAATAGCCTAATAATTCAGTACTCTTAGCCCCCGGAGTATTCCTGACTTGTGATCAAGCAGCACAGACATAAATTAAAATGCCATTTATTAATCTCACAAACGGCATAATCACACAGTTAGTTATTTTTTCCTATTAGATAATATATGGACTTAATGATATTAGTCAATCCCTAAAGGTTAGGCGTGCCGGTTAAATATATCTGAGATGAGGAATAAATGCGCCTCACTAATTTTTTGTCGAAAATCTAGTGTATTAATTTATTTCACCGATCCCCCATCCACGAAAAAATCATTATATTTCTAGAAGAATAATGTCTATGAGAAAAGATAAGCAATTGTAGATACAAGGCGAAGCGAAATATCAAGAGCACTTCGAGCGGTTTTCCATACGACTATGGCGGGCGACTTCTAAGTAACTTAGCTGTTACCTTCTGTAAAAGTCACAATTTGATAATATTATTTAATACACAGCTCCCAGTGAATTTTGGTATCCAAAATGTCACAATCCGATGTCTGTATGAATTTAATAAACCCTGAATCACAGCAATTCTGATTCATATTCCAATTAATATAAATGGCTTAGAACATACTTAGTCAAAGTAAATATATCGGAAAAAATTCCTGAAAATCCCGGAAAAAAAATAATAAAAATTGCATTCCTGGATCCGAAATGCACGGTTTCTCTAACATCTCATAAAAAAAATTGGCAAATCCAGGAAAGTGCCCGGATATATGTGGCCAAAAAGAAAATAAAATAAAACATAAATCTCATGGATATACGAAATCAGACTAGTTCAGTGAAAAAGTTTCCTAAGCAAATAACAACTTAATCCGAAATGGTCAGCTAACCCCTTTCATAGTTTGATTTTGCATATTAGATTATATCAAAATCCTAATCCATTCAAAAATTCTTTACACATGCAGCAATCCCTCGACTCCCCATTGAATTAAACCTATAAGGAATAAGAGTATATTGTTGTTAAATCAGCATGTGCCTGTCAGGAAACGCAAAAAAAAACCCTTGACTAAGATACAAACGAAACATTTTATATACACCTAGAAAATTAATTTAAATGGCGATAAAAGATAAAAATTCCTAACCTATTAAATAAATAATCAGCCCAATTATGAGAGAGTGTGCAGAAAAATATACTATTAGAATCAGACTAATTTCGATAAAACGTAAATTATCCGCCAGTACAGATGCCATTGACAACGCATTTGTTGTATTTATTTCCCCCCTGAAGAATATAACCGGAGTGATCCTGAAATCGCCCGGTATCTTGGAAATTCCGAGATAAAAACATTTCCGTGTAATCGGATAAATCCGAGGTTTCGAATTCTACGAAACGACAGATCGGAATCGAATTTATTTTGCCAAAAATAAAAAATTTTCGGCAAATATCCGGAAAATTCCCGAGAGTTTGTAAAATATAATCTCCTGGCAATGTAGCAAATTTAGCCGTCTTGAATGATCAAAGTGTACTTTTGCGATATAGGGGTATAGTTTTATGAAAGTACCAACGTACTCGTAGCTCTAGTCCCAGTTTCATCTAAAGGTACTAAAGCCCAGAGGTGAGAAACCTCACATGAATCACAACGCCATATTCCGCTAAATATTCGTTAAAAAATAAAAACAAAGCCCATATTCAATACAAAGCAGTCACATATATATTCACATATACCAATATCTAATCAATCTAATAATTCCAATTCATAAACACAAACACCACAAGAAACTCAAATTTCAAATAAGCCCTCAACCAGCAGAGCCAGCGCACACATTTGAGTGCAATTGGGGCAGTCGCCAGACAGACCCAGCGCAACGTTCGCGCCGAGTGCCAGCCAGCACCGCCAATTCTCGCTCGCCCAGCTTCGCGAGCGATTTCGTCTTCGTCTTAACAGTTTTTTTCTTGATTAATTATATTTAAATCCAAGAATATAAGATTTGAAGTGCCTCTATTTTAGAGTTACTTAAGATAGTTATTTGAATGATGTGATTTAAAGTTTTTTGATTTAGGTTAAGGAGGATTAATTTGAATGGATAAAATTTGTTTTGCTGGAATATAATTTTGACCGATTTTATCCCTGTTATTTTAAATTGCATAATTTTGTGGATGTAAATTAAACTAAATATTGAAAAGTAATATATCCTAGGAAGTAATTTTATTATATTATATATATTATTATTGTATAATTCATTTAGTATTAGCTCATTTCTTTAAATTTGTTATTGTAAATTGATATTTGCATATGATATGATAGCTTGAAAAGTAATGAAGCTAGTGACAAATTAGTGATACATGTACGAATATTTAGTAGATCATGTTTATTAAGGA
>SNQN01006810.1:25548-36474 GCA_008642245.1 Bassia scoparia
GAGGTTGCTCGAATGTTGATGCCGAACCGAGCGCAGTATTCCTTAGTGGCTTCACTGACGAACTGTCTCCCGTTGTCTATCACGAGGACCCGAGGTATCCCATACCGAGTGATAATGTTTCTCCATATGAACTGCTGAACCTGCTTTTCAGTGATAGTTGCCAGAGGTTCGGCTTCTATCCACTTGGTGAAGTAGTCTACTGCAACAATGAGGAATTTTCGTTGCCCCGAGGCTTGTGGAAATGGTCCCAACAGATCCATGCCCCACTTGTCGAATGGTAGGGTGGGCAGGATGGCTGAAAGCTGATTTACTGGTCGGTGAGGCACCGAGTCATTCTTCTAACACTTTTCGCATTTCTATATCRAGTTATGCGCCTCCTGCTTGAGGGTAGGCCAATAGTACCCGGCTCGGAGGACTTTCCCGACCATAGTTCTTGCCCCTTGATGGCTACCACAAGCACCCTCATGAATCTCYCGAAGGATGTAATGCCCCTCGTCCGGTGTTACACACCGAAGCAAGGGATGGGTATAGGACTTTTTGTACAGTCTTCCTTCATACCATTCGAACCATCGAGCCTGAGTCCTGACTCTATCTGCTTGCTTCGGGTCGTCTGGGAATTGCTCGTCCCAAAGCTATCGGACTATCTGGTCCATCCATGTGGTTCCCCTGTCCAGAAGCATGGTGGACTGAGCGTTGATGCTGGGTTCCTTTAATACTTCCCAAGTGATGGTCCGAGGTTCAAGAGACTCAGCTGAGCTGGCCAACCGAGAAAGCGCATCTGCTTGATTATTCTCTGACCGAGGGACGTGACTAATGGAGAAGTGTTTGAATTTCTGGGAGAGCTCTCGTACTTTGTTTAAATGCATTTTCATTCCATCTTCTTTGGCCTCGAATTCTCCATTGACTTGTCCCACAATCAGTTGCGAGTCTGATTTCATCTTTAGAGAATTAGCCCCTGCAGCTGCGCACATCTGCATTCCGAGGATGACTGCTGCGCACATCTGCATTCCGAGGATGACTGCCATCAACATAAACCTCCCAACCCTCGGCCTCAGTTGCCGGGGTCGGCCTATTTGTGCATTCGACTATGAAATCTGCCAGTGCCTGGGCTTTGATTGCTCGTCTAGGTTCATACTCCAACCCATAGTCTGCCAGTTGATCTGACCATTCTGTCATTCTTGTTGAATGATTTCTTCCTTCGATAACCTTCCAAATGTGCTGTCCGGTTAGGACTTCGATAGGATGGGCGTGGAAATAAGGCTTGAGCTTCMGACTAGCGACAACCAAGGCATACACCATCTTCTCGATCTCTAAGTACCGGGACTCAGACCCTCYATAGGCGTGACTCACGAAGTAAACCGGGCTGAGCCTTGTCTCTCTCGGTGACCAGGACTGCACTCAACGCATAGTCTGAGATTGCCAAGTACAAGAACAGTGGTTCCCTCGGTAAAGGGGAGACCAACTTCGGCAGGCTAGACAAATGTTTTTTAAGCTGCTGGAAGGCTGCTTCTGCTTCTCCATCCCAGCTGAATGAGGGCCTTTTCAATGTTTTGAAGAAGGCCAAACTCTTGTCTGCTAACCTGGACAAGAACCGACCTAAGGCTGCCATGCATCCCGTGAGCCTTTGCACTTCTTTGATCGACCTTGGGGACTCCATGTTGATGATTGCCTGAATTTTATCGGGGTTGGCCGCGATGCCTCTTTCATCGCCAAGAAATCCGAGGCATTTTCCTCCCCGAACCCCGAACACACATTTCTTGGGATTGAGCTTAATGTTATACTTTTTGAGGGATGAGAAGGCTTCCCTGAGGTCTGAGATGTGATCTTCTACTTTTCGGCTTTTAACTATCATATCATCGACATATATCTCCACATTTTTCCCGGTCTGCCCCTCGAAGTTTTTGTCGACCAACCTTTGGTAAGTGGCTCCTGCATTTTTGAGGCCGAATGGCATTACCTTGTAACAGTAGACACCTTTCCTAGTGATGAAAGCRGTATGGGGCTGATCTTCTTCTGCCATCGGGTTCTGATGGTAGCCTGCATTGGCATCCATGAAGCTGAACAACGCATGTCCCGCAGTGGRGTCGACCAGGGCATCGATCTTTGGCAATGGGTAATCATCTTTTGGGCATGCTTTGTTGAGGTCAGTAAAGTCCACGCACATGCGCCAAGTTCCGTTTGGTTTCTTGACCAGCACCACATTGGCCAACCAATCTGAGTATTGACATTCCCGAATGAAGCCTGCTTCTAGCAACTTTTTGATTTCYGAGGCTGCTGCTTCATTCCTTTCTTGCCCCTGACGTCTGATCTTTTGCTTCACACTCCGATGTCCATCTTTGATGCTGAGTTTGTGCACCATGASTGAAGGATCAATCCCGGGCATCTCCGTAGCAGCGAATGCAAAGACATCACGAAAGTCCTTAAGGGTCGAGACGACCTGTTCCCGGGTATCGGGGGCAAGTGACTTCCCGACTCGGACAGTGTGTCAGGTCGTTGTCAATCTGCACTTCTTTCGTTGGCCTCCGCAAGCTGGGGCCGATTATACCTTTTGACATTCTCACTGAGGTGTACATCCATCCCGGTGAGGGCTTCCTTCTTGGGGGGTCTTTCCGCTTTTGCCCGACCGAAGGCTCAGGGTCGCCAGTGCAGAGGCTATTGACATAACACTCCCTGGTTGAGCATTGGTTGCCATACAGCCGACCAACAATTCCGAATCTTTCTCATACTGCAACAGCAATGAAAGTAGAGATGGATGTTTTACCCGATTAAAGAGTAGGTCTTCTGAGGATGATGTTATAGGGGAGGTCCATATCTAGGACAGTGAAGTACACCTGAGCCGACGGGCCAAGTCCTTCTCCCAGAGTCTGACATACATTTTGGTTACAACATACGTTTTTGTTTCCAAAGATGGAGTGCTATGAAAATCACACAAGTCACTATGCACCAAATTTTAGCGAAGTAGTGTCTTTCTCAATTGACTTAGGAAAGGTTTTCTAGTGATCTTATAAGCATGCTAGTTTACACTTTTCCATTACTTCTAATAAAAGTAGAATTAACTCATGCTTGGACATAACAACAATTATTATAAGCATCTTCAACCATATATTTAGACTCTAGATCATCCCAAGATCCCTTGCAGATTCACGTTATTGATAAATATCAAAGAGGGCATTGGACATAATATTAAGAATGTGTCCACGGCATATGTAATCATCATTGTCCCACGTGTTTTCTTCCCTTGTTTGTTTCGATCGGTTCATCATTCTTGCTCCATGGGCCTTGGTGTAGTGAGAATATAAGCCACTCCAAGCGAAGTCAACAAGAAGTGCGATCTTCGTTTAACAATCTTCAAAATCTCGACACCCTCTATTTGTTTAACTAGTGAAATTGTTGTCAAATCCTAATTGTAGACATACTTGATGAAAAATTTCTTTGGATTGTTACAAAAAAAATAGAGAAAACAAGGATCAAAAAGAATAATTAAAAACAACAAAAAAAAAAACTTTGATGCGTGTTGACACTCCCAAAGAAATATTCCGACCCTTAGACTAACACAGGTTGCACGGAATTTTGCTTCGAATACAACAAAGTTCAAAAGAAAAATTGCGCTTAGTACAATAATCTTTCAATAAGAAAAAGCCTAGATGTGGTTGTGTTTGTTGGAATGATGTTAATTCAGAGAGACAAGATACTATACTCTCATTACAATCGTAAAAGAAGAACGAAGAAGTAACTTCCACTTAATAATATAATACAAAATATGACAGATAAAGGAAGTTATCTCATAACTCATGCCATAGATCCGTAGAAATATGGCATCATAACTGCCATGTAACGCATGCCAGAACTTCCATATACTTGGAATTAAATGTCGACGCATCCTTACCAGTAACAACTGCAGTGATGCTGCAGTGATATGAATGATGATAATAAGTAATAATAATAATAAATATAATAATAATAATAATAATAATAATAATAATAATAATAATGATACTAAAGTAGATAAAATAATAATAAAATATAATAAATAATAATAAAATATATATAATAATAATAATAATAATAATAATAATAATAATAATAATAATATATAAATAATAAATATAAATAAATAATAATAAATAATAAAATAATAATAAATAATAATAATAAAATAATAATATAATAATAATAATAATAATAAATATAATAATAATAATAATATAAATATAAATAATTAATAATAAATATAATAATATAATATAATAATAAATAATAATAGAATATATAAAATATAAATAATAATAATAATAAACAATAATAATAAAATCATAATATATAAATAATGACTGCAGTACTCAAATGCAGTTTATTTCCTGTTTTTGTACGCTCAAACTCTTAATTTTCCAATGCTATATATACACTTAGGCAAATTATCTTATATTTTGTTTGATTATTTATTACACCATAACCACATAAATAAATCAAACAAACTTGTTTCAATATCATACACTAAATAATTTCCAACAGACTCTGGTTCAATGAGCGTTCTCCATCAATTTTAGCTAAAACTAAAAAAGCTACGTTAGTTTGCCTCATGGACCTCCTAACCTACCTTCACTTTTAGGCTTTTGGATAGTCCCCCATGAATATAAATGAACTTTTTGATGATCATCAGTAGACCCCCATATGAATTGTCGAGTCTTCTTATGAATTTCATCGCAAACTCTTTTAAGGATTTTAGAGGTTTGCATTGAATAAGTCGCAAGTGTTGACAAAGTTGATTAAGAAATATAACGAGCTTAAGTGCCTTAAAATTAAAGTGAGAAATGGAAGACAAATAATATTTTGGTTGCACGAAAAGGTTAGAGATAGAAACGAAGTTTTCTAGAGGTTTTCAAGTTTTCAGGTTTCCGAAACACTAAAACGTCAGGTCTCAAAGGTTTCATACTTCATAGCATAGAGGCATTCTTAATTCTCTCCCCTAATTACTAAATATCGCCCCTAAATATTTTCAAAACCTCCCAAAATACCTTACTCATTATCTCACTCATCCACTCCCTCCCTCCCCCATTCACCACCACCCAAAAAATATAATAAATAAAAATTTACAAAAAATTAGATACAAACATTTAGTTTAATTAGACATAAATATAATAAAATCGAAAAAAAATTATACTAAACAAAATATYAATTAACGAAAAAATAAATTACCAAATAAATATTAATTATAAAACGATCAACAACTGCTAAACACTACAAGAAAATGAGTATTATAATGRCGCTTTYGCTGTGACGCTTTTAATAAAGTGACACACAAATAAAATGGCACAAAAAGGGAAAGACACATAAGGACGCTTTAGAAGGTCAATATTAATTTTGACTATTAAAAGTGTCACAATATAGTTTAATATCACGTGAAAATCACAAGTCGAAGGTAGTTTCATACTATTTTTATATTTCAGAAATAAAAATATTGTTTTTCTCCCGCTAATCATGCTCCACTACTCTACTCGCGCGTAAGACATGAAGTGCGGTTCTTTAGTTTGTTCTCAAACAAAACACGTACTGTATTCCTAACCTTCAACCAACAATGGCACCCATCAAATCCCTTTCCATTGCTCTCCGTTAAATCGACAATGGCATCAATCATCAAATCGCTTTTCAGTGCATATAATTTAAACGTCAATTAGGAGTAGTGTTTGATTTCAATTATTTCAGACCCAATTGCACTTCAATTTCGATTTGAATTCGATCAAGAATGGAGTTTCTGACTTTTGATTTTCAATTTGATCAATAGCAAATTACATCGGTTCTCTCAAAAAATTTAAGTAAGAATTCTCTTTTACTTGCTATCTTACTTTTTTTGCATGCATTGAATCAGGTTYTAATCGTGGTTAAATTTGTTTGAAAATTCTGGTTCAAAAAAGCTTTGGATCTGTTTGAATTTTTTTGTTCAAAATTTTCTTCAAAGAAGATTCATGAAATTTTAATTAATTTACTTTTTTATTGGTTTAAAAGGGTTTCAATGATTTGAGCTTCAAACTTTCGGGCGGTTTTAGGTTGTGGTGCTAGGTTGTGTTAAGCGGCGGTGGCTAGTTTTTTAGGTTTGAATTATAGGGTTTTTATGAGGGTTGTAGTTACAGTTGCATAAGGTAACAGAAACAATTAAGGTATAGTCTCGTAATTCCTATAGGATTTTATGTAAACGGAGAAATCTTGGTACAAATGGCTTGTGATAAACACAAGCAAAAACAAATTGTACCCAACATGCTTCTTTTATGATAAAGAAAAAAAAGAGATCTACTTCGACTTCACGTGATCGAGTTTGATTTTGTATAGTAATATATGCAGCATGCTTCTTTTATTATATTGCATTGGTTATAGAGAGAGTGAGTGGGCATTAGTGAGTTGTTGGACGAAATCACTTATAAATAAATAGGAGTGTGATACTATCGAATAATCCAAAAACTTGTTAAGCTTATTCTCATTGGGACAATTTCTGAGAAGGATTGATAAATTTGGACCTCTTACTGCACGTACCTGTGTTGGAAATTTTTTTCTGCTTCCCTAGTTAAGTTTGAGATTACTATCAAACAGGCTAAGATACGACAAAAGGAAATTGGCTGACTTCAAATTTCTTGAGGCATACCTGAATTGGCATTGATTCCCTAGTCTAAAATCCAAATTGAAATTGGAGTGTGTTACTATGAGAACTATAGCCTTAGACATAGACCTCCAAAGTCCAAACACAGGCCTTAGTTGGGTTGCAGCGTACTTCCTCAGTTTGTGAGAWCTTTCTTTACTCGAATCTAACAAAGGAGATCAGTGGATCAAATGTTTTTTGTCCCCATTTACTGCGTGTTTGAATTCAGTTATCTTTAATGCTTCTTAGAAGTCAGGATTGCAGGYTGTTGTCCTATGTAATCTTTGAAGAATAGAACACTTAATTTGCAAAAGAAATTACTCTGACATGGGAGTTGTAGAATTTCATAAGTTCTAGAATAAATTAATTGGTTTGATGGAATAAAAATCCTTGATAGAATAAAGAGGGTTAGATTTCCAACCTGTTCGGTTGTTGTCAGAGTTTTGCATGTAATTAGTAGTATCTATAGCCGAATTCTTTATTTTTGGTTTTTTTTCAATACCTATCTCAGTTCTTCTGCTTTTATTTTTTGGGAAGAATGTTGATTATGGAAAGTTACTATGCACGAGGGATTTAGCTATTGATGCTCAATGCATGTGTGTTTTAATAATACACAAACAAAAAATGAGTTATTATTATCTAATATACAGTTCTTCATTACTAAATTGCATACGTGGCGACCGATTTAGCACCGATTTTAATCGTAGTATTAGCGACCGTTAGCGACCAAAAACAAATCGCTAAACTCTTATTTTGTGCAGAGTGGAATTGGTTTCCCTCCTTTGTTTGATCCTATAGGCGACCGATTTATCGGTCGTCGTGTTTTTTAAAAAAATTTGGACGAACATCCTACCGACCTTAGTTTCTACTAACCACATTATATGTCTTATTGCTCTCATATCAAAACCCTTTCACTTTCTTCTCTCTCATATTCAAAAATCATACACACACACACCACACAACCACAACACTCACTCTCTCTCTCTCTTCTCTCTCCTCTCCTACGTCTCTCTCTCTCTCTATCATCTCTTTCCTCCATAAAATCAAGACCCTCACTCTTTCTTTCTCCTCCTTCACTCCCTCTCTCTATCCCCTCGTCAACTCCTCTATTCCCTCACTCTCAACCTTCCCCAAAACCGCAGCCCCCCTCTCCTTCCTCCTTTGACTGCAGCCCCCTATCTCCTTCCTCCTTGAGACCACAGCCCAATCTCTCCCTCCTTCTCGACTGCCGCAAGCACCGCTCGCAACCACATCGTCGCACACATCACCGCGTCAGACTTAATCCGCCCGTAGTTATCATTTTTATTTTGAATTTGAATTTTTTTGCTGGTTTTGTTGATTTCGTTTATTGGAGTGAGTTTAAGAATGTATTATTTCATATGGTATAGGGGTTCAAAATTGATTTTTATATTATTCTCACGGATTTTTGGAAAAACTTGGCAGTTTAAGAACACAGATCTAAGGTTTTTTCCGAGTTTTTTTGGTCAATTGTAATAATGATTCGTATTTTAGATTCTTAGGTTTTTTTCCTTTTCTTTTTATTTATTTCACATGTTTTTAGAAAAAAATGTGATTTTTTTCGTTTTTAGAAAAAAAATTGAATCTGAATTTTTTGCAGCAAATCTGATCTATTCGATTCGTTTTTCGTTTATAAAAATATTTTTGTTTTGTGTTTTATTGATTTTTTTGAGCAAAAATTTGTTTTTTTAATGGTTTTTTTTCGTTTGTGTTCTTTGTTTTTTTCAGATCTTCTTGGTTTCGTGGGTTCCATTCGTCTCCTCATTTAGATTTGATTTTTTTTGTTGTTCATTCGATTTTTTATTACATTTCAGTTTAAATCCTCATCATTTCAGTTTAAACTGTTAGATTTTTTTTTGTAATCATCAAATATTATTGTAAGACTTTTATCATATTATCATCAATTATTATTATATTGTAACACTTTTATCATGTTATCATCATATATTATTGTAACACTTTTATCATAAATTTACCGACCGACTAGTTAGTCGGTAACTTTGTTTGGCATCATGTATTAATTTAGAGACCGATTTTCGATCACTAATACCTATTAGCGACGGAAAATCGGTCGCTAAATTAATATATAACCCTCAAAAATGGAGAGAAATAATAATTAGCGACCGAAAATTTGGTCGCTAATTTTTTTTCCCTTCATTTTTSCTCTATTTTTCCAATTAACAGACGGTCGCAAATTCGGTCGACGTTAGTGACCGATTTTCGGTCGCTAAACCTCATTAGCGACTAAAATTCGATCGCTAATGTCGGTCGCCCGCGCCTATTTTTCTTGTTGTGCTTAGCTCAATTATACTAAAGAATCTGGATTCCTAGTTTAAAATTTCGAATTTGTTGTTTCTTAGATTTGGATGATGTATGTTTCTTGAGCTTCTATATATCTTTTTTTTTTAAAGGACATATTTTGAGTGTTTTATTCTCTTTTGACATCTATAAAATTGCATAGCAATAAGTAAGCAATAAACTAAAAGACTTTTAAAACCTATAAAACTTCTATTGGCGCGAAAAACTTTTGCCAATTTATCTGCATCCTCCACTTCTGCTCTGTTAACTTTAGTAATCTTGCACCARTTCATTGTAGTTGTGAGTCCTCTATTTTCTTCAATAGTCCACACCAGATTAATAGGAGTAGTAACATGATGATTAACCATTCTAATAAGTAAAGAAKAGTCTGTGTGAATCTCAAGTCTAATAATTAATGTTGTTGATGTTTGCACTAYTGTTGAAGAATTTGAGCCTGATGGGAGGCAAGTAGAAATAAAGCATATTGGTATTGTTAACTTGCTTGAAAATATAAACTTACACAATATTTTCATGTCCTTGATTTCCAATATAATCTGAACTCTATTCATAAACTTTGTGCTGATATGAAATGTTCTGTTAATTTCACCTCTGATTCTTGCACTATCCAAGGCACAACCTTAATCCCACAACATGCTCTTGGTAGACCTTTTCAAGGACTTTATTGCACAGACTATCTCAGCCACAAACAAAGAGTCAAAACCTTGAATACTACTCTTGGTAGACTTAACAGAATTCAGTTGTTTTCTTATTGAACTTGTATTTATTATTCATTTATTAATGAATATTAGGAGTATTAGCTCAAAATTTCTAATGAAGTACCATAATCCAATTACATCATTTCCTTCATAATAATTTGAGTGTACATACAGGCTAGGTATGATTCCAAATTACGAGTACATGTTTTATGCTCTGAATGTACTGAATTAGTTTTTCAGTATTGATGTACATGTTTATTAGTTACAAAATAGACAAGTACAAATTGCAAAACATGTCTTCTTCTATTATTCATGGCAACCAATGGGCATATGGCATATATTAGTCCTATTAGTTTTGTATATGTTAATGCTAGATATATTATTTCGATTAGTGACTAGTAATATACGAGCATCTAGGTGAATAGAAATACACAAGYATCTATGTTCGGCAACTATAATATATGAAAATTTATCTTTAGAAGTCTAACATATCTTATGTTCTAATCTCCTCTTTGACAGGTAAAAGTTGCACGAGTCCTTTAAAGTTGAGTTTAGTTGTTGCACGTTTCAAACTAAGGTAAACTTTTTTGTTTTTTGAATTTATCGTCTACTTTCTTCAGAGCCATGACTCTAAGTTATTAAGAAAGGAAACTCTCTTTGATACTTATTTTGGAATTATGTACTGCTTAGCCTAATAATCTTAAACTATGGTTGTTGAATAGGTACAAAGGGTCTGTAGGTTTGTTTTTTAAAAAAAAGGTAAAAGAGATTTTAGTGCACACTAAAACCGAACAACTTACAACGGAACCAAGCTACAGAAACAAGGGATCTAGCAGAAACCCGAAAGCCCAACAATTAAAAAAAAAACAAGGCTACTGACTAAAAAACTAGGACATACACCAATGTCTATCACTACACCTGACTTTTCTAGGTAAAACATGCTGAAGTCTAACAAATAAATCAGATTTGAGCCTCTGCATAATGATGTCCGGCCTGGAAATCTGAGCATGCCAACCTGTTTCTTTCTTGCCATATAGTATACATGGTACCAACATACCAGCTATATAACACATGTCTCCGAAATCTCCCTTTTACTGCATTCAAACTAATAAGACAAGCATCCASATTAGACAGATCAACAAGTACAATAGTAGAAGCAACAGTGATAGTACAACACTGTTGACTATATGGACAAGCAAAAAACAAGTGATCCATAGACTCATCCTCCAAACAACAAAGAGGACACACAGCAGACTCCACAACTCC
>SNQN01006811.1:4468-36473 GCA_008642245.1 Bassia scoparia
CCATGATTTATTGAACATGAATTTTCTGGAAACCCTAGCAAGAATTCAACGACAAGAAACTAGACATGTTGCACCCAAAAACAGATTTTTCGTCGAATCAAAACACATACCAAATCAACTCCATTTAGGTTGAATTGTTTTACCGAAGTTCCCCTATATATCTTGAACACTCGACCAAAATTTCGTGTGAAAATTCAAAGCCAATAATTCACAATTAATTGTTTACCTCACATTGCGCAAAATTGTTTTGAATCTGACCACTTTGTAAATAACGATCTGAACCAAATAGCAAACGATCTTAAAAAATTCTCAAATGTTACAGGTAGAAACTAGACAAAAAATTATCAAATTTCAAAAAAAGAATCACCTGAAAAGCTTAAGAGACGAGTGAGAACGAAGCTTGCAAAGTTGCGTAAAAATCTGGGAAATTTCAAACCAAAAATCTGCAAAGTTGATCGAATAACCCTTGAAGGAACACGAACACCCCAAAGAATCGTTGGCTCTTGATACCAATTTGATGTGAATTTATAAGAAAGATGCTCACAAATCCCTTGAATACCACGAATAAATCATGAACTAGAGATATTTCCCAAAGGATGGGAATAAAAACGAACGAAAATAACTTCAAATCCCCGGACCAACCTCAGAATTTGAAGGATCTTAACTATGGCATGTGTTTTGAATCCGGATAAATTCTAGCAACACTTACGAGAGCAATTTGTTAAATCACAAGAAGATATTGCTCAAATCCAAAAAGACTTCACTAAGATAAAAACATGCTAGAGGAATTACGACAAATGGTTGCACAAAAAAGGGAAATTCCTACACATCACATTGATAAACAAATCCAAGATATTGCACGTATTGATGAAGAAAGTGCCAAAGATGTGGATAAGGTTGAATCTTTAACTTCTACAAGTGATTTACAATTGAGTATTGATGCGCACAATGAGCTTATACAAGAAGAATCGATCATTCATAATAGTTGCACCATAAAAGAAAAGGTTAGTACCATCATCACTATAGTCAAAACCGAATTGGAAGAACCTACTACAAAGCAATATTCTATTTCTTTCGCACAAAAAAAGTGAATCTTACGAATTCGAGCTTTTGAAAAATGGGAAAATCTTTTAAAAGAGAAGGAAGATGGTTCGTTGACTTATATCTGGAAGTCTCCACTTAACAACTACATCTCGTCCATAGATAATATTGTAGAAGCACATGTTCGAGAACCTACAATTCTACTTTTCACTACTTTGGAGTGTCGCATATGGATGGTTGCATGGCTCGCTACACCAAAACTTGGGACAAGTTTTTTTTTTCAAAAATGGGAGAATGGTCTGGATAGGGATTAGATCATTATTATTAGCTTTATTTTATTATTATTGTCGAATATTTGTTAGGATATTATTCTGATTAGTTAAGATATTATTTAATTATATCTTTCCTAAAATATTTTAGTTAGTTTTAGATATTATTTAGTTAGATATAATTAGGATATAATTAGTTGGATATTTTCTGGATAAGATTTATATCTTTCCTAAAATATCTATGTTAGTTTTAGATATTATTTTGTTCTATATATAGTGGCCGAAAGGCATCAATGAAATTCAGTTTATTCTTTGGTAAAAAATTCCTCTTTGTTAATTMAGAGAAAACCATTYGAGWTTTGTGGTTTGTCCGTAAATTCGCTTGATTAACTACTTAGACGGTTGTTCCTTTTAGGAGCTTGTTCCTCTTTGGGAGTTAAGATCCTTCAAATTCTGTGCGTGGTTGGTCCAGGGGTTTGAAAAATATTTTCGTTCGTTTTTATTCCCATCCTTTGGGAAATATCTTCAGTTCATGCTTTATTCGTGGTATACAAGGGATTTGTGAGCATCTTGCTTATAAATCCACATCAGTTTACTAATTTTTTTCATGCTTTATTCGTGGTATACAAGGGATTCGTGGTATACAAAGTATACAAGGGAAATGCTGTATTGTACTAATTTTTACTGTGAGACCCAACTTTGAAAGGTTTCATTCATAGTAAAGCCAAACGATACTTACAAATTGAAAAAACATTAACTGACATATATAGAACTTATGAACTTTATGCATTAATAAAAGGATATTTTGCTAATAACTACCCACATTTGGGACTTTTTTAGAAAAAAAACTACCCACATTTCATTTTATTAAAAAAACTACCCATTTTCCCAAAAACCATTATAAAAACCTACCCACTCCGGTTTTCAGTTGGATGAAATACCATTTCCGACTTGTGGGTCCCACCAATTTGTCATTTCCCTCTCATATTCCAGCGTGTGGGTCCCATTATCTTTCCTTTCTCTCTCCTCTCTCCTCTCTCCTCCATAACTCCATTACTGCCTCCTTCAATTCTGAAATCAGCTTCAATTCTCTCTCCTCTACTCTTCTTCTTCTTCCTCATTCTCCATCTTTTCACCTTCTTCCCACCATATTCTTCCTCCATTGTTGAACCAAACAAAGCTCTAAAATTAAAAATACCCGAATTAACATGATGAAGAATGAGTTTAACAATGAACATGACATCCTCAACACTACACTCGGTCAAAAAATTCACCCACCCAACCACTAGAAACTCACACCTATGCCGAAACAATTATCGCGACCGCAACATACACCGGAGACTCCCCCAACAACTGCAAAATCTCTTCATTCTCGTACATCAAATCCATCACATCGCAACAAACCTCAAAGCTCACCATTTCGCCGACCTTCGCAACCTCTTTCAGCTTCATCGCCAACTCGAAGYTCACCATTTCGCCGACCTTCGCAACCTCTTTCAGCTTCATCACCAGAAACGCCGAGTTCTTCAGCGTTTCAACCTCGAAGCTCARCGACTGYAACARCACGATCTCAACGATTTGGTGATCCTTGATTGATGATCGCTCATTGATTTCAACGATTTGAGTGAGATTGGAGGAGAATTGTAGATTTTGCTCGAAATCTAGAGCCGCAAGGGTTATGAAAGCAAAGGAATTTCAAGGGTTTTTTGAGGAGCCAGTGATATTGATTGCAGGAGAATGAAAGCAAAGGAAGAAGGAAGAAGAAAATGAAATAGGAGGAAATTGGAATTAAAAAAAAGAAAATAGGAGTAATAAATGAGATGTGGGGCATACATGGCGGAAAAATCGAAGGAATTGAAGGAAGGGTGGGGCCCACTGATCAGAAGTGGTATTGTCTCCAACTGAAAACAACACTGGGTAGGTATTTCTAATGGTTTTTGGGAAAGTTGGTAGTTTTTTTTAATAAAATGGAATGTGGGTAGTTTTTTCTAAAAAAGTCCCAAATGTGGGTAGTTGTTGGCAAAAAATCCTTAATAAAATAGATTTGATTAAAATTCGCCTTAAATAATTTTGTTCATCTTAAGTTATACGAATTCGTGAGTTCACGCAGATTTGACATTTTATCTGTTTATGTGTAGTTACGTCAGCTCGTGTACATCTATAGTCTTCCCAACAAAAATCACGAAACCCTGTAAACCAAGGTCCAACGGAGATGTAGCGTATATCGATAAGCGAAATACCAATAAATTGACCCCAAATCCAACATGAGATTGAGGACACAACCCTTGGTACAACCTGTGTACCAGTCGGTGCCTGATAGCCGCCAAAGAAAAGACATATATAGACTCAGCTTAGGTGTCCTCCTTAGAATAGAACGAGCAAAGGGAAGAGATCCAACTGCCCTAGTATTGCGATTAGAAGATACCCAAATCTCAGAGGACACCATTATTGAAATTAAAGCGAAAAAAACTTAAAAGAGTGAAACTACTTGAGACGAAAAGCAAACAACAAACGACAACGACATCGGCACAACTCCAATCACGACCCTCCGAGAGTTTGACGAACGGAACGAGGATTAAAGGGAGGATCGTAATCGACACCCTCCCTCGAACTGCTACCTCGAAAAACCACCAAGGGGGAGATACAAAAGAGATGCCCTCGTAGAACCCACTCACGCTAGCAAAACAACTTAAAGCAAAAAGAAGGGGATGGGGAATCACCGGCGGCAGGGAAGGGTCGCTGCCCAACCCCGATCGGTGAGTCCCCAATGAACCGAAAGCAAGAAAGGGGCCGAGGGAGAACGAACGAACAAAATAAAAAACCCAAAAAAGGGACTCTCAAACCCTACCCCTTTCTCTCGAGAAGGGACTCAACTATGTTCAAGACTTTTTAGATGCATCATGTTTATATTTTTCAATTGAAATTTAAACTTGAACATAAAGGTACATGAAAAGTATTTCCTCCGTATTGGTTTATTTGCAACAATGAATATTTTATTTCTCACATATATTCTCAACTGTGACAGTTAAACCGATATGGGGGAGTATATAATGAGAGTGCCACGTGTCAAACAAATGTGCTTTTGAATCACCTTTTAATATACTTTATACATAGATCTCTCTCTCTCTCTATATATATATATATATATATATATATATATATATATATATATAAAGATGTCAAAACCTGCTTTTTTATACGAGTAAGAAAAAAAATACTCCGTATTAAAAAGTGCATAATCTGTTGAATTTAACTAAGTCGAACTTAAATTGGATGGATTTTTATGGATTTAAAAATGCTAATTAAACAAGTTAAAAATCTCAAAAATGATGTCAAAACATGCTTTTTATTGGTGAAATTTTAGACTTTTCGAGGTSGAGTCAAAAAATTGATGGCTCGATGTGGTTTTGAGTCCTTTTGACCCTTGTAACTTGTGGCTCATCGGGTCATTCCCATGTTCCCACGCATAACATTTGTTCGCGAAACACAAGCAGCTCGATTAAAGACGAGAGTTTTGATTTGAACGAATAGTAATTTCGTCAAGAAAACAAAATAATAATTCGTCGCTTCTTATTACGTGCCCCAAAAATCAATAACACCCAGTAACAAAAAGGAACGGAAGAAAGAACACCAAAGAATATSCTTCTTCTCAATTGATTTTCGTTCTTGTGCATACAAATTAGGTTGGTTGATTATCCAATTTACGTACTTTCCACTTTCTACCACTTGTTTGGTTATCATTGCTTAGCTCAATTGCATTTAATTTTCATTTTTTTTGCAGATTTGATGGGTTTTTAAGGGAGCAATTTTGCCCGCCAAATATAGAAATTATCGTTGTAATTCAAGATTTTCTGCATTTTTTTGAGGTTAGCTTTGTCTACTGAAGGAATAATGCCTTGCTTGAGTTGGGTTTTTGCTTTAGAGTGTAAAGATTGAAACTTTACATTTGTAAATTTCTGCAAATATAATCWGTTTTAAAAGGGGTTAATCAGCAAAGTTTAATTGAATTAGGCAATTAACTTAATTTTAATGTCGAAAACATGCTTGACTTTTGAGTTTTATCCCATGTGCAAAGAAAACTTCTTTACTGCCTCTCATTTTTGATGATTTTTTGGGTATAACTTGTTAATATATGTTCGTTAATTTGTACATGCAAATTCACAGTGTCCTTGATGAAATCGTTCATTTGTTTTTGGTACAGTTTTTGCCAATGAATTGGAACAATCATTTGAGAGGAAGAGAGAATGAGCATTAAGCTTCATTCTCCTTTTTTTGGAACTCCCATATGTGGTTCTTTAAACGGAAGAAAGGACAGTAATCTTGTAAATTTGGGAGGAAGATGGCGTCCCGAGAGACGAGGTTTAGCAAAATGTAGGTGTTGGAAGAAGAACAATTGGTCACCAAATGGTGTTTGGTTTCCTCAAATATATGGGAAGATTGTGAAATTGCTGAATGGGGACCATGATACAAGAAATGGGTTGAGGGTGAATTACGTGAAGGAGCGTTTTGCTCGTGGGAAAGTGCTGGTGAACTCTCTTTCTCCATTGTGGCAGGAAGGGCTTCTGCTTTTTCGGTGCTCAATTTTTGCAGCAGTGATTTCTGGGGTGTGCTTATTGCTATGGTATGGCCGTGCCAAGGCAAAGGAATATGTTGAAGCAAAACTGTTGCCGACTGTTAGTTCAGCATTAAGTGAATATATCCAACGTGAGGTTGATTTTGGAAAGGTCAGAAGAATCTCGCCTTTGAGCATTACTTTAGAGTCGTGTTCATTTGGGCCTCATTCCGAAGAATTTTCATGTGGCGAGGCCCCTACGATAAAGGTCCGGATTCAGCCCTTCGCTAGCTTAAGGACAGGAAAGGTTGTGATTGATGCAGTTTTGTCTCACCCCACATTCTTGGTTGCACAAAAGAAGGATTTTACTTGGTTGGGGATACCTTATACAGAAGATATATTGCAGAAGCATGTTTCAACAGAAGAAGGAATAGATTCTCGTACGAGGATTAGGAGGGCTGCGAGAGAAGAAGCAGGTCTTCTCTGGGCTACAGAAAGAGATGATGGTGCTAGACGAGCTGCGGAGACAGGATATRTTGTACCTGACCATGGTTCTAGTTCTACAGATGATTATGCTGAGGTTAGTAAACATAATTCAAGCATATCGATGGGTGAAAAGTCACACTTTTGTGGGGATGAAGGGATGCATTGGAGGGATCATCATTCTATGGATACAGGTGTTCCATATGATGTGAAGCATGATGATTTGGAGAAGTCTTTTGGTGTAAAGGCTCCTCCATCAAAGCTCAAGTCCCTTTCTCAAATCTTGTTTGGTCCATCAATGCCTAAGTTTAAAAGAAAAACAAATGGKAAAGATATCTCTGTGCCTGGTGCTTCTGCTAAAAGAAGAATTCTTGAGCGAAGTGCTGCTGCTGCTGCCCTTTACTTTCAAAGTCTTAGACTTGCAGACATTACTCAGTCTCTAAGGTCAGGTGGAGGATACACTTCCCTAGCGAATATACATGATTTCAGAATGCCTGTTACTGAGGTTGTTAATTCCAAAAGCGTGGGAGCTGCCGATTATGTGACGCCTGAAGTGTCATCACATACCAATAGAAGTGCAAACGTATCCTTTTTGTTGGGTCAAAAGATCGAAAATACGGCTAGGTCCAAAATGTCTAACTCATCCAGTCTTGGAGTGGATAATGCTCAAATGAGTGATGACATATTGCCATATAGTGGTGATGTCTCAGGGAAACAGGATGCTACCGAAATGAGAAGCTTAGTTCCAAAAGGCGTTGATGTTAATAGCCCAGATGAGAATATTTCATATGGATCACAAAGAATGGAAGACAAACATTTTGAGTCCATCGGTGGCACGTCTCCTAATCAAGGTGATTCTGCATCTTCTGATCAAGCTAATTTGAAGCAAGAGCATTCACCTGCAGGCGATGACATGCAAACTGCATGGCCTTTAAGTCACAAGTCGAGCCCGTCCTTTTCCTTGGGAAGCATTGGGGAGAAATTCTCATATTTTGCGTCTAGTCCATTTCAAAAGGCAAAAAATGACATAGGGCATAAAGCTGATGATGTTGCGGCCGAAATCGTTGATGACATCGGGACTGAAAGCATTGATAAGACACTACCAGTTACTCTTGATTCTGTTTATTTTAAAGGAGGAACTCTGATGCTGCTTGGATACGGAGATTCAGAACCCAGGTGCAACCTTTTCCTATTAAAATTCCCCAWATATTGACTGGACTACTGTTAAGATTGGTCATATAATGATGTGAAATTCATTGGCTGATTTCTGAATGGCTGTCGGTTAGGTTTTTACTCTTGATATTGCATGCAATTCTCGTATCCTTTTCTATGCTTCAATTTTGTTTAAAACGTATCTGATTATTATAAACTCTCCACAGTTCTTATRTAAACATAAATGTAGCATTGATCTGTAGTTGACAGTTTGGTGTTTAAAATCTAGCATGTTGCGAACCTGTTATAATTGTACCCTCCAGTAATTAATGTGACAGAAATAGTAGATCTGCAGGATCAAAAAGTAAGAGATAACCGAGAATAGGTTCACAAAGATGCATAAATTAAAAAAGAAATAGAGGAAAAACACGGGCACATGGTAGTCTATGCAGGAGGAAATTGCCATGGCTCATGTATTTTAGTGTCTCCCTAAATGTCTGAGGGAGAGAGGGAGAAAAAGAGAGGTGGTGGTGGTGGTGTTTGCACTTTGGTTCTAATGTACCATAAGTCCAAAGTCATAAGATTCATTAATCATAACAGCCAAAACCTCATCGTTTATTGTCTTTGAGCTTCAATTCTCTGTCAATGTTTCCAATTTTATAAATGCAAAATTAATTACCTTTGCTTTAGAAAATGGCTCAACTTGTTCAGTTATTGATTTAATGTTTTCTAGTGCTTTCTTCTGACTATGCAGTATTTGCTTTTGTCATAGTTGTTACTGCTGGCATGCAGTCCTTTTTTCAATGCTTGGTGGCATATCAGTATCACAGCTTGTCCTTTCATTTTGTAGCATTACAACTTGGCTAAACTTTAGAAGTGTTAATTACATGATACTACGATTCCTTGTCCATTGTCTGTGTGGTTTCCTAAGAGTTTCTTGCATTATAGAAGTGACACAGTCTGCCTCTCTGATGCAAGGCAATAATCTCACTTATATGTTTGTTTGAAAATTTGAATGCAGCATGTATTGTAATGAAGTTTTGGCAGTCTTTTCTTTTCTTTTTATTTGCAATTTATTTACTCTTACTACTTGAAAAATTCCTTTTCTACTTTGTTCATTTTTATTTGAACACTTCATCATGGTAAGCWGTTATATACAGAGTGCACATACCTAATCACATATATACCCCAGTGCAAGTTCCCAATTTACAAAAGAAAGAGCTGCAAAACTTGGTTTGAGTTGTTGACTCATGTCACATTTTCGGAAGTCCCACATCTTGTAGAACAAATGAATTTGCATGAGAATGAGGTTTTTTATCGTAAGGGATAGACTATGGAGGAGGAAGATCTATGTTGATGACTGCCTGCCTAGAATAATCATTTTGGTTTATGTTGGATTAAGACTTTGATTGATCGATATTTCATATTTATTTGGTCATAACATAGAGAAGTTAGGAATATTGGTGAGACCTCTTGTTTTTTTGCGTGCCTGGTAAAATGGTAAATTACGCCTCCCTAATTTGTTATCTGAGCCTTTATATTCTCTCTGTAGGGAGATGGAAGATGTGGATGGGCATGTAAGGTTTCAAAACCACTATAGTCGAGTACATGTGCAAGTTAGTGGCAATTGTAAGATGTGGCGATCGGAGAAGGCAATTGATGATGGTGGTTGGTTATCTACAGATGTTTTTGTTGACATTATTGAGCAAAAGTGGCATGCCAATCTGAAAGTTAACAACCTTTTTGTTCCGGTAAGGTATAGGCTGACCTTTATGTAAAAGTTGTGATGTTTAAGTGCTATAATTTTGATAGTTCACTGTTCACCTACATGCATAAATGATAATTGTGGGTTGATAATTTATGTGCGCTGTTTTTGATTGACAGCTTTTTGAAAGGATCCTAGAAATTCCAATTGAATGGTCGAAAGGAAGAGCCAGTGGTGAGGTGCTTATCTACCTTTTATTAACATGATTGCCTTTGTTTTATTTTATATTGCTGGTGTTTACCCACTTGTGTCTCAAGGGGGATTCAGCATTTATTCTGTCACTGCTCTTTTAGTTGTTCTATTGGCTCTCTATTGTTGCAAATTCTTCGAATTTCCTACTRGAGGATGGTGCTTTACTGCTTAGATTTGTGGGCATAATTTAGCAGTCATAAAAAAAAACACGATGGATAAATGCAATATAATTGAAATGCCGAAGGTCTGCTGGCTAGCAATTTCTTGGCACGAATACTTTGGCACAAAACTGATTCTTACCCAATGTTCTGGTTCAAATGACCTGAACCGTACCTTAAAAATGTACCCTAAACAAGGGGATGCAGGTATAGAAGGGATTTTTGTTGTAAACAATTATCCATTGTTAACTGATTATACTATTGATTTACAATATTAGGTGTTGTTTAGTTGACATGATTTAGCATCGGAAGTTATATTTACCTATAGGGACCTAGGTAAGTAGAAATTCTCATGGGAATTTTCAGTTTTTCACTTCCCATAAATCACCAAACAACATTTAGTGATTTCTAAGAATTATATTTACATGAGAAAATAATGTTCCAAGGAATTTTTGTTCCCTACATTCAACAAAACAAGCGCTTAAAATGACAACATGAAAAATTAGCCATACAACCAGTAGTTTTTATTCTCTTTGACAACTCGAAGCCATATCCTAGGCATTTCTTCTTTGTCTGCCTTTYAATGCTAATTTATGGGGAATGACAAAGTCCTATGTTGTAGTGGATGGGGAAGATGAAGGGGGAGTTGAGTGAGGTGTCATTTATTCATTATTTCCTTATCTGTTTATGGAATGTGAGGGGAAGAAAATTGAATCGGAGGGATATATTTTCTTTCCACCATTGGATAGAATTGGAAGGAAAACGATTGCTTACCAAAYAGTCATGATGTCACGAGGCATTTGTTTCTGGTTTGAATTTTTGTTCTGTTCAAGTTCCTTTTTTTCCTTGCTTGTCAACTGCAAATTTGATTACTTAGGCAACATGCATCAGGTTTTTTGACCAGTCTTTCGGCACTGTGAAGATGTCTAACTGAAATTTTCTGAAGATTTCAATTAGCTTGTTATATGCTTTGATGATGACTATCAAGTTGTCTTATCAGTTGATATACCCTTTTTATGCCTTGTTATAACACCGTGAAGGAAAAATGGGAAAGAGAAAGGGTGGAATTTTCTATATTTGTAAAAAATATAACTTCTTTGGATATGAAATTCACCTTTGTTCTCATCATTCTAATTGAAAAGAGTTGGGTAGGAGAGGGAAGGGGTGTGTGTGTGGTGTGGGAGGGAGCTCTTGACAGCTGTCTAATATCACTCTAATATGAGAGTGTTTTTTACTGCCACAATGGTTTAAGCGATCTTTTTATCGGAAGTCTTGTCGAAACAGTGTAATGACCATCCCTTCATATTGATATTTCTTCACTTGCAGGTCCACTTGTGTATGTCTAGTGGGGAAGATTTTCCTAACCTACACGGTCAGCTAGATGTCACTGGATTGTCCTTTCAGATATTGGATGCTCCTTCATGGTTTTCTGTATGTCCATCTTCATTTGATTATTATACTCTCAAGTTCTTCCATATAATGGCTTCTGTTTTCCTTCCTCTTTCTTGAAGATATTTCTCCCCCGTCCCGTAGAACTACCAAACTGTGTACTATCTGTTTATGTATGCTTAGGGCTTGTTCAATTTTTTTTTTAAAATATATATTTTTTTTCCTGTGGAATGTCTCAATAGGTTATAGTCTGTTATGTCGATCAACTGATTTTGGTATTAAAGATTTTACACGTATGAATTGTTTAGTCACTTCCTATATTCCAGATTTCCAGTATAAATTTCCGCCAGCATGAACTTGTGATTTATAGTCATGCAACAAATTTAGGCAGGCATTTTAAGTAAGATGAACATGTGGCTTTAGGTGCTTTCAAGAGTTTCCCCTCCCTCATTTGTGGATTTTTGACGAGGAAAAAAATAGAAAAGAAAGAGAACACTAAAAGAAACCCTTTGGGAGCATGCTGTAGGTGTAACTGGTAGCATGTAAGAAATTGTAGATTAGGGGAGGTGAAGAAACTAATGTTATACTGTACAAGGCACTGTCTAAATCATAATATGGAGAACAAGAAAWAGGCACGCCAAATTGTCAACCATGAAACATGCCATTGTAGGCTATGTGAATAAAACCTCCTTAGAAGCTTAGAATGGTACCAGGGAGGCAGGGAACTAGGAAAGTAAGGTTACCAGGCAAAGAAAGAAGATACAAGGGTACAAACAGCATCAAGAATCCATTGACTCCCCATAAACGCATTCAGTGTCTTYGAAGTTTGAATGGCACAAAAAAGTGTAGTGCATAATCAGTTGTGAGATACTTAGCTTAAAGCTCACATTAATTGGGATGCTAATGGTTTTGTATTCACACTTGCTAGTGATTGAGAGTCAAACAAAAATTTCACATTTTTATCCAGAACTTTGAACTACATACTAAATTTAATGTTGAATATATCCTTATAGCAATAGAACCAAACCACTATTTATGTTTTCAAAGTACTTAATTAATAATTTGATATGATAGGACATATTCTCCATTAGATGTGATATAATTGTGTGCCTCATGAACCAGAACACTAGCCTTTTAAGATTAGAATGTGTAAATTCACAAGTTAAATATTCTCAAACCAGAAAGCCATTGAGCCCAATTAGGCTAGACAACCAGAAATTATCTTGTGATGTGTTGTTCCAAAATAGAAACTTCTGAGGAACTGATGATGCAGCCTAAAGGCTGTATTATGGTCATCAACGATCCACAAAGTAAATTGAGCATCCTGGAGAAGCTTATCAACATGGCCACAACCACTAAAAAATTTAGGAGTTTAGGACCATGCATCCTCCACCAAGCTCTCTGGTATTTAGTTGCCGATGGATTACATGACATACGGGTGACTAGAATAAGGACTACAGGCAGAGGAAAACCACCAAGTAACCCTACGTGATGAGGCCTGCGGTTTCATGATTGGCAATTCATTTTGCGTATTTTGTTATCTGAGAAATAGTGGAGGTATTGCAAAGCAAGTATGTAGTGGAATATTTGAATAAGATATTAAGATGTCATTGGAGGATCAWTTAATATTTGGTGTTTAAGGTTGCATTGCACCAATTAAGAGCTCTAGAATCTAGAAAAGATTAATTGGCTATTTTTATTTATAGTATTCTTATTAAATGTTTTAGCAGTCACTTATGTTTTGATTTCGCTTGGGAGAGGTTTGCTTGAATCAGTGTGTTACTCCATGATTGTATATTTTCATTCTCAAATCGGATGGATTGTCTAGATATCTCGGTCGTGGTTAAAATTTATTACAAATTTTTCACTGTTTTTGCAGGACATATCAGCTAGTTTATGCTTTCGTGGTCAACGGATATTTTTGCACAATGCAAATGGTTGGTTTGGGAGTGTTCCTTTAGAAGCTTCTGGGGATTTTGGTATTCATCCTGATGAAGGGGAGTTCCATCTAATGTGCCAGGTATAGTTGCAGACTTGCAGTAATCCTGGAGTGCTGCATATTGCCATATTGGCTACTTTCAGCTTTTTCAAATGTGAATTAGCGATTAAGTATTAATCAGTACTGTTTTATGGAGGGTTATGTACTTCCTTCGTGTAGTTATGAAGAAGGCGCATTTGACCTGCTTCAACTTTCCAAGTTGGGAAGATGTATTGAGGCACTGCCTTTGTTGTGGTTTATACTTCACAGCATGTTACGTCTTTTTTAATTACCTTAAGTTTGGGTGAATACTTATAGCTGTCTTCTGTTTTGTCAGGTTCCTTGTGTTGAAGTCAATGCTCTTATGAAAACTTTCAAGATGAAGCCTTTATTATTTCCTGTAAGTGGATTGTATTTATGCAAGGTTCTTTAATTATTTATAATTTATCTCGGCTGATCTGGTTTCCTATAAGGAAGTGGTAAAAATAGTTATTATGGCATGTTATATATCTAATTTTTGGTCAAATGAGAATGGTGCTTGAAATTAGTAGATGAGAAGGACAAACCGGACTGACCATAGGTGTTGAAGCTATCTTTTGGCTGAAACTTTTTAAATCAATGTCATGTTATTGTTAGTAGCTTCTAAACATGGTTAAGTTTAATCTTTTGGTGACAAATAGAAGACTTTAGGTGGTTATACCTTTTCTTGTGTTAATGTAAAACAGTTTGAGGAGATATTTTGAGTGATACATGGTTGTGATATTTGTTTAATAATTGAAAATACATAAATGTAAAATTTAAACAGACACTGATTTATAGGTTGAAAGAATTTGGGGTCTGGTTTGATGTTGTATCTCAAATTTACGGAAGGCATTTTAAGAACTATATGACTGTATCAAAGATATCTGTGCACTTAAAATTCAGAAGTGGAGACTGTTGCTTTGTCAATAATAACAAAATCTTGGAGTAATTCAATTTCAGTTTAAGCTTGGAAGAAATTGTTTTTTCTTAACTGGGAATCTGGTTGTATCTCTAATTTATTGTACAAATGTTTCTGCACAAATATTTTCATTCTCAAATCGGATGGATTGTCTAGATAACTGGGAATCTGGGTGAATAAGAACTTTATCAAAGGTTTTTGCACAAATGTTGCTTTGTCGGTAATAAGTAAATACTCCCTCCGTTTCAATTTGTTTTTTACATTTGTAGAATTTGTAATGAATTCACTCACTCTCACAAGCAATATAACAGTAAACTGGAATAATAAAGGYAATTGATGGTGTTTGATTTATAAAGAAATGAAAAATACAAGTTACAGGAGCTTTCGAGAGGCTCCACCTCTCCTAAGCAACAATGCTTTGACTTAATTTCTGAATGCCTTTCTACAATGACAAAACTAAGCTAAATACCCATCAATCCCAAGGAGATCCTAACTACCCTCGTACTTGTGTCGTACTTGCTTGATAACATGTGATGACTCCTTTGTTGTTCAGCCCTTCAGCTCTGCCTCTCCAACTCCAACTGAGCTGCTCCATCAACTCCTTTGTCATCACCTCTCTATGTCCCCTTTGCGTGGTCCCTGTACTTGCGCCTGCTGTAGGTTAGCAAGGTGGTTGGGTGTAATAGGTGTATCATAGAATTACACGTCAATTAAGGAAAATTAGCATTTGGATAAAATATGTTAGTATTACTTGGAAGTTGTATTATTCTTTTAATTTGTTTGGGATGTGTGCAATAAAATTAAAGTAAATCTTTTAAAAATGAGTGGATGAGATAAGTTTAGTTGGAAAATCAAGAATGATGAGTAAGTAAGGGGTAACATGAGATATTTTAGGGGTAAAAGTAACATTAATGGGTAAAAGGAAAGGTAAAGAATAAAAGGGAACACCAAAAAAGGAAACGTAAAAAATAAATCAGAACGAAGGGAGTAGTAGCAATCCAATTTCAGTTTAAATCTTGGTGGATTACCAAAACAACCACCAAAATAAAAGGAAAGAGAACTACTCCCTACGTTCCTTGAAGTTCCTACCATACACTATTTGGGTATAAAATATAGAAACATATAATATGAGAAGTGGGGTTAAAAAGTAGATTTAGATTGGAGAGAGAAACAAATAAAATTACATTTTTTAATACACGTGTGTATTGCAAGTGGTATGATGGGTTCCACATGGTGGACCACCACAATTAAAAAAATAATATAAAGTTTCCTAAAATGGAATAAAGTGGGAGTGGTATGAACTTTAAGGAACGTCCAAATGAGGGAAGTGGTAGGAATTTCAAGGAACGGAGGGAGTAAGAGATTTGAATCTTTGTTTCTKACCATTATTTGTCAGTTTTATCAAGGAGACATCTAGTAAGTCCAGTCCCGTGGAAAAATTAATAGGGAGTGCTTACTGATCCCAGATAGGGTCCTTGTATCATCTTACTTTTAGTTGTCAGAGTGATGTGTCATTGTGTTGTCTAGTTCTTGTCCCAACATTTGTCTAATCTTCTCAGTTATTTGGGAGCTCAAGACACTCTAATTTAATATGTTTATCTCCCCAATTTTGGTTGATCTAAGCAAAGGAAATCTTTCAGCTGTATGTTCTAGATTCATTTAATGAATAAGGATATGTAAAATAGTATAGTTGATGTTTGAAATGTGATCAGCCAAATTTTTTWTAACAACCTATTGTGATTAGTTGGCTGTATCATTATACTTATGCTTACTTAAGAAGCATATTTATGTACATAGTTGCCAATTGTTATTGACCCACTCTTCTTGCCATCTTTTGTTTCAATATTTCAAATGGATCTTCAAGTTTGCGGTGAGATAACTAATTTTTTTAATTTTTTTTGTTGGTTCTGTTATAGGTGGCTGGATTTGTTACTGCCATCTTCAACTGTCAGGGCCCATTGGATGCTCCTGTTTTTGTAGGCAGTGGAATGGTTACCAGAAAGATGGGTCCTTCATCTTTTGATATTCCTGTGTCATCTGCATATGAAGCGGTATCAAAAAGCAAAGACACTGGTGCTCTGGCTGCAATTGATCATATTCCATTTTCCTATTTATCAGCGAATTTCACCTTTAACACTGACAATTGTGTAAGTGGAAGTTTTACGTATTTGAAWTTTTTTTGTGCTTGTTCTTCTCTGTTAATTCTTTGTATTAGACAGTCAAGTCTGATGCATCAGAGATACTAGCACACGTATGGAATTCCTCAAGTTGGGTCTTACCCTCTTACTAGACTGGGAAATGCAGAGTATTATTTCTACTTAGAAGTTATTTATGAATCTTCAGATTCTTCACCGTATAACTATACAGTGTCCTCAAATTTGATACAATGGGATTCAGGGAGTGTATATTAGTGCCTAGTCTTAAACTAACATAATCTTACATAAAGCAAAACTTTTTTATGTAGAGAACCCTATTCTAGTAGAATTTTCTGCAATGAAAATTTTGATCTTTGCTAACCAAGGTGGATGCTGTCACTTCAATAATACTGCTTTACTAGTTATTTCCAAATCATGTAGCTAGTAGATGTGCTATGCTTTGCTCCACTAATCTTCCCTACCCGTTAGTTAGATTGAAACTAAAATCAAATTATTTGTACAGATTGCAGATTTATATGGAATCCGAGCTAGCCTTGTGGATGGTGGTGAAATTCGAGGGGCAGGGAATGCTTGGATATGTCCAGAGGTAATTTTCTAATCAAACTGGCTTATTAGATAACTGTAAACAAAGTGAAAAGAATATTTACTGGGCACTATTTATTCAGTAAACTACTAAACTCATTCAATTTTTAGTTTCGACTTTTCATTTATAATTACTTAATAATGACTCATTCATGGTTTTATTTTTTATTAGTGGATATTAATTTATTTTTTTTGGGTTTTTCTTGGCTATATCAACAAACTTTTCRAAATTCTAAGCTGTACCCATGATTTAAACAAGTTCTCTCTTATACCCACAAACTTCTTAAAACTTACCACAAATAACCAATTTCACAATTTTTGTAAATCCAAACCTGCGAAATCACCACTTCAGACCTATGAAATTGTCACTCTTGGGTTGGAGCGGTGGTTTAAGGAGAAAGAATTTTTTAAAATAGTGGGTACAACTTAGAATGTTAAAAAKTTTGTGGGTATATTTGAGAAAAATAATACATGGTTTTTATATGTCTCATCTCAATGTTGTTGTTGTTGGATCATAGTTATTTAAAGAGGATTGGTTAATGACATTGTTAAAGTTACATGGTCCAGGGACATATACATATAGTTCAAAAATAAAACATCGAGATGTCATAGAAAGAGCTTATAAGTGAAAATTATGTAGGTATGTCAAGAGGAAAATTGAGGTATTGATGGAAKACCATGTAGGAATAGTGAAAAAAAATGCGCGAGGATCAGGTGCATAATACGGAATAAAAAATAGGAAAAATTGTGAAAAATCACCTAATAAGTACACCTTTTTCGAAAAAACCACCTAATATCCAATTTTTTTTTTTAAAAAAACCACTTAATAAGACACCTTTTTTTTTTTTTTTTTTTTTTTTTTTTGCAAAAACAAACCCCTTAACGGAAGAGCCTTAACTCCGTTAACTTTTCGTTAAGGATTCCTAACAGTGTTTTATTGTTGAAAAAACCATCTAATAAGACAACTTTTTTTTTTTTTGCAAAACACCACCACTTAACGGAAATTTTACTCCGTTAAGTGGTGGTGTTTTGCAAAAAAAAAAAGTCTTATTAGGTGTTTTTTTTTTAAAAAAAAAATGGCGTAATTAGAGTGGTTTTTTACAAAAAACGTTTACTTATTAGGTGGTTTTTCACAATTTTTCCTAAAACATAAATATTATGAACAGATTTCATTGAAAAGTATAGTACTCCGTAGTACAATCATTTTATATATAAAGGACTATGTGGGCTTGATTATTCAATCATGCAAGGAATGAAGATGTGCACCCTTGTCCCAGGTATATCAGAATTGGTGAACTTGAGATTTTGTTTTGATGAATGAGCTTTTCAGCATTTTGTTTTGTATTTGTATTACTGTTGCATTAATTTATAATACAAGTTTAGCCTCTGTTGGCTCTGTATCCCCTTGTAGAAGCTCGAGTTTTTTATTGCTCTTTTTATTTTTATTTTTTTGACTCAAWATCTTAAACAGGGTGAGGTAGATGAGACAGCATTGGATGTAAATTTGTCTGGAAGTTTATCCTTCAACAAGATTCTGCACAGATATATACCTGGTTTTCTGGATCTGTTACCTATGCAATTAGGGGAACTGAAAGGAGAGACTAAAGTTTCTGGATCTCTCCTAAAACCGTAAGTCTCTATCCCCGGATCATATTATTTCCATTATTAATGTTGTTTTACAGAAGTTTTTGTGTGATTGGTGCTTATGTTGTCTGTCATGTTGCATATATACTTACATGATTGAATATAGGAGATTCGATGTCAAATGGAATGCTCCAAAAGCTGAGGGTTCATTTGTTGATGCTCGAGGAGATGTCATAATCTGCCATGATTATATTGCTGTTAACTCCTCATCAGTTGCCTTTGATTTGTATTCAAAAGTCCTCATGCATTATCCAGAAGAAAATTGGTTAAACGAAGAAGACTACGATGTGAAGACTGCAAAAGCCTTTATCATGGAAGGGCTGGAATTAGACTTACGCATGCGCGGTTTTGAGTTTTTCAGTTTCTTCTCTTCTTATCCATTTGATGCACCAAGGCCAGTGAATCTTAAAGCATCTGGAAGAGTTAAGTTTCAAGGGAAGGTTACAAATACTTCAAATGTTTCTGACCAATCTTCTGGCGATGGAGGAAATGCCAGTGATAGAAATATGGATAGTCTCATTGGTGATGTTTCAATCTCTGGCCTGAAGCTCAACCAGCTGATGCTAGCTCCTCAATTGGCTGGACATATGAGCTTTTCACATGATCGTATCAAGGTAAGCTTCTGCAGTACTCAAAACCAGATGGCATTTGACATGCCACAGAGAAAAAGAAAAGGGGGGAGGAGGAGGAGGAGGGGGGATGTTTGATCATATTTGTGTTTATATTTTACACGACAATCATGCATTATGCTTTATTAACTGCATTATATGGCAATAATACTGAACCAAACAAACTGAAACTGAACTGAAAACAAACTAAAACTGATATTAACTGCATTAAACTGAAAAAGTTGATTAAATAATTGAACTAAAATTAAACTAACTGTATTGAAACTTCACTTAACTGAAATTGAACTATAATTGAACATATTTGTCCTAGACTATTAACCATCGGTTTATAATAATACATTAACTGAATTATATGTTAATTACAGTATATTAAATTAATTTTTTTTAAAAAAAATAAAATAAAAATACTTGAATTTATTCCAACTACTTCAATTATTAATATATTTAAAGTGATGATTAAAATTTAGTCATCATATAACCAAACAAATTTTATACGGAGTAAAAGATATTCCATCATGCTTTATTATTTTTCATTTTTATATTCTATTGATTATAATTGCTTTTACAAAAATATATTCATAGACTTTGTTGAAATTAACTTTATTAATACAAAATAAACATAACATTGCCTTCACATTAAATGAAATGCACCAACAAATAAATGATGCTCCATAATATACTTACAAATTTGGCTTTAAAATGAGCAAAAGGTGTGTTTTTSAATAGGACTAGTGCATATCATAGTTCGAAAATGCAGTTTCGATCACTATACTGGGTTCAGTCACGTTATCGCGGTAACAGAAAGGATGCGTTTGTCGTGGGTCAAGTATCGGCCGTCGCGGAAGTAAAATGAATTTAGAACACTTTTAGTAGGTTTTACATGTAATATCTTGTGGACTATGTTATAGGATCCTATTATAAGCAAATTTWGATAATTATAATTACATGTTTTATGGTCATTTCTAGTTAATCACTAACAATTATAAAACCGGATTATAATATTTTATATAAAAACAAAGGAAAAGCAACTACAAAATAAAGCAAAAAAAAAAAAAACACAAAACTCTAAAAACAAGCAGTTGATAAAAAAATTAATAAAATGCCAAAGTAGTTGACAGTAGCGCCCTCACAACTGGTTGGCTTTTATTTTAAAGAAGAAAAGTCAGCAGCTAGTCTTTCTCTCTCTTTTTCTTACTTTTTTTTATCTCAACTTTCACGACTGCAAACCAGAGAAAGTCGGCATTTCCATGGAAAGCCTAGTATCCCTCACCGGAAATCGCCAAATCCCGTTTAAATATCATCAGTTTTTTTTTTTCCAAAAACTCGGACAATTTGTCACTGTACCGCCGTCTGTATCGGACGAAACGGTAAATAACTGCACTGTATTTTAGTACGTGTATCGTCAATTATCGGTTCGGTGAAATAAAAAACGAGTTGACTCGACCGAGTTTTAACGCCATGGTGCATATAAGGTTTTTTTTTTAAATTTTTTTTTTATATTTTACTTTTTTAACAACATAAAAGTTGTTTTTTACAAAACCTTGGACTTAAAAAGGTGTTTCTCGATTTTCACAAAAAATCCTAAAACTCATATCAACTTTTGTCATCCTGAATTAGTATAGAAGTACGTTTATACAAATATACAATACATTTGGTCTAACTTCGTRTTGGCATTTGTCATCTTTCATTGGATTATCGAACGTGGAACATAAACATTGTTCCAATTCAATCGTAACTTATTATAAGCATATAAGGTGCATTTTTAATACTCCGATTTTTAATGTTCTGTGCATTTACTATTTGGGGGAAAAACTAGGAATAATGTATTATAATGTGTGTGGGTTAAAAAGTAAGAGAGAGTGTATGTAAAAGAGGGAAAAGTATGGAAAAGTTGGGCAAGAATGAGGAAGTGTGGTTAATATAAGAGAGAGTGTCCCAAAATGGAATAAAGCACAATGCACAAAACATTAAAAATCGTCCAAATGAGGAAATTGCACAGAACATAAAAATCGGAAGGAGTAGTTAGTTTGGTCAAATTAATACAGTCTTACCTTTTTTTCAGATTTCGATTTCGAATTGAAAATTTCATTAATAAATAAAAATTTGTTCCATCCAAAATTCCTGTTATCTAAAAGCCTTGGATTGAGAAAAGTTTGATCCAAAATTTTTGAATATTTGATCCAAAATTTTTGAATATTTGATCCAAAACATAGAAAATAGGATTGGATGTGCGTGTTGTCAATAAGGTGTGTGTTCTAAGTTGCTAACCGATGTGTATTTTCGATTTGAACTAAAATTAACCTTGAAGAAACTGGAAAAATTTGTCTAAGGCAATAAACTGCTATGGTTTGAACTATTGAATAACTGAATTGATAAAGTTCAAACTAAACTGAAAATCAATCTCAATTAGAGCCTTAGTCACATAAGAGGGGTCGGCTAATATGAACCTAAAGTGATTATTTTGGGAAGTCATCCACATAGATTTTCCTCCTCCACCCATACGATGGAGATCCCCATTCTCTTGCAAATCCATCTCCTTTAGATGCTTTTTAACTCCTTCCCAGTTCCCACCAAGTCATTTTCGGTCTCCCTCTACTTTGTTTAAAATCTCCGTGATCCCACTCTTCCACTCTTTGCACCTCTTCGTATTAAGCGGTCTTCCCCGTAACTTGCTTGCACTATGTACAACACCAACTTTCCTACAAATAACTTCATTCCCGATTTTATCCCGTAGAGTGTTCCCGCACATCCATCTCAACGTCCGCATCTTGGCGACCCTTAACTTTTGAATATGCACCTTCTTGGAGGCCCAACGTTCTCTACCATAGAGCGCGATATTGGTCTTAGAATTTTTTCTTCAACTTTAGAGGGATGCTTCGATTGCATAACACTCCAATGACCTCAACACTGAAAATGAAAACAAAAAACTGACATAATTTAATTGAACCTATCTGTTTTGTATACAACTGAACTCACACCTCTACATATGTTATATCTTCACTCATAAGACATGAGAGCTGTCTATTTTGTATTATTAATATATATTTTCCATGTTACTATAATGTTGTAGCATTTGAGGCCTTTTCCAGTGTTCGTATTTGTCTCTGATCAATCTCTTCTAATAATTTGATATTTTTGTCATTTAGCTGGATGCCACAGGTAGGCCAGATGAAAGTCTTTTGTTGGAGGTCATTGGTCTTTTAAATCCCAAAGTTGAAGAATCACAAGAAAGGTCGTTATCGTTTTCTCTTCAGAAAGGGCAATTGAAAGCAAATTTGAGCTATCAACCAGCAATTCTTGCAAACTTAGAGGCATAATCTCTCATTTTCCTCCCTTCTRTTCTCTTCACTGTTTGGGTTCTCTCTTTCTCCACAATTAATTTATGTACGTGATTTTGTGTAGGTTCGTAACTTGCCACTTGATGAGTTAGAGCTTGCTTCACTTCGAGGAACTATGCAGAGAGTAAGTCATATCATTGCCTTGGCTTCATTTATCAGTCATTGTCTGTCTGGTTAATAAATATACAAGTATTTCATATAACGAGAAGATTCTTTAAGCTCACGGTCGATCTGGTTCTTTCATGATTATTTATGTCTTTATATCGTAATTATATTGTTTGTGCCATGTTAATGGGAGAAATGACTATTTTCTTCCAGGCAGAAGTTCAGTTGAATTTTCAGAAGAGGAAGGGCTTTGGAGTTCTTTCGGTTTTACGACCAAAATTCAGTGGAGTGTTAGGGGAAGCCTTGGATGTTGCTGTCAGATGGAGTGGAGATGTTGTGAGTCCTAAACTGAAGTTTCCCAACTCTCTAATGCCAGGAATGGCAACTTTATGTTGTGCAATAGATGCTTATGATATCGTTTGTTTTCTTAATYTATTTCTTGTTTAGATGATGCTTCTTGTGGTGGAGGCAATGATTAAAAGAGATACTTCCTCCGTATCAAAAAAAGTGTTACACTTTAATAAAATGTCTCACATATATTATGAAAGTGTAACACTTTTTTGATACGGAGGAAGTATARCAACCAGGCTTTATAAGGAACACCTTTTYAAAAATATTTCTTAATATATCTTYACTTGATGAACTTGCTATTCTAAGTTCTGTTTATGTTGCACTTTTATGTATCTATTTTTGCAGTTTGAAGACATGTAAAGGCCATTGCCTTAAGAGTAAATATTMTTTAATATCGGGTTTGATTTATCTGAAATTTTGTGTACCTATTTGGATAGGGGAGATATGGCAATGGCAAGGTAGAGTGTAAGGAAGGATGGTAGAGGAAAGAGGGGAGKGTAAGGAGGTGATTGAGGAGTTGGGGGTAGTATGATCACTCATTTAATTTCAATGATCAATTTTCATGGCTAAAGGTGGCATAGCAATAGCCTTGTAGAGAATAGGGAAGGAGGGCTAGAGAAAAGCGGGGAAGGTGGAGAAGAGAGTGATGGCAATGATCAGTGTCTTCCCTTCAACCATTAACCGTTGTCTTGTGTCTGATCTAAAGTGAATTAAGTTAAGACAGGAAGGACGAGGATGGGAAGACTAAGTTGGACCATTACTAATATGCTAACTTGGTTGCTTGCTGCTGGCGAGGGAATAGTAACAGGGTATGACAGTGGTGCTTAATGAGTATGGAAWTGAAGTTAATATGTGGCCTTTTGGATATATTAGGTGTAGCGTGCAGAAGTCAGTGAGCAATAGTCAGACCTGGGTGTGTGATGTTCATTGCTATATTGCTATTGTGGTCAATTTGTTTTGTTTTACTTTTGGCTTTTTGCTTCTGGTAAAATCATGCACCTTTTTCTCCAATGTTATGTGTTATACCTTGTCACTTTGTGTACTTGTCACACACACACACACACACACACACACACACACACCCCAAAAAGGAGGGAAAAAAACTCTTGTCCAAAAAGATGAAGACTAGATTGAAATGCTTGCACCATTGTTTAGGGCGTAACATAATTCACTATATCTCAAACTATTTTTATTTTATTTTATTTTTTTTTTTTCTAATCACTTGTAGATTACTGTGGAGAAAACTGTTTTGGAACAAAGCTACAGCCACTATGAGCTTCAAGGTGAATATGTGTTACCTGGCACACGAGACCGAAAGTCCAGCCCCAAGCAAAGTGGTGACTTTTTCAGCAGGGTGATGTCTGGGCATTTGGGTAGTGTTATGTCATCAATGGGTCGGTGGAGAGTGAGACTTGAAGTCCCTCAAGCTGAAGCTGCTGAAATGCTTCCACTGGCAAGACTTCTTTCACGGAGCACTGACCCTGCCGTTCGCTCTAGATCAAAGGTTATATCTTATACTTTTAAGCCAATGTTGAAACATGTTTTTTAATGTAGTCTATAGTGTATTTTGGTGGCTTTTAACAGAGAGAGGGAAAGAAAGGCAAGAGGATAGATTACAAAGGAAATTAGAAACCTGAAAATTTGTAGGTTGACGTATATGAGTGACTGTCTGGAAAAGGCAAATTACAAAAATTGTTTGATAGGCTAACAGATGAGAGAGAAATCGAAGAGGAGGAAAGAATTATACAAGTCATGCAAAGGCACTAATGTACTGCATTTGTTTTCCAACATTTTGACTTGCTTTGAAGCATTTGAAACTTGAAAAGAGATTTAGTGCTTGGTACATGGCATTTGACTGTTTGAGACAAACATTTGAATCAAGTAAATTGTGAGCTCAAATTGCTGTTTTGTAAAGCATTTAGATTTCGATTAGCAGTTTTAGCGTTATTAAATTATTAACCACTGTTTTTTTAGGGGAATTATTAACCACTGATTGAGTTAGTGATTTTGTACTAAAGTGTTAAACCGCCAATGCTTAATTAATTGTGATGTAATATTGTGGGAATTATGAAGAACATTCTTAGCTAGATCTAGGAAAAGAGTTCCTATTATGATGTGCTCACATTGCATAGTTGTAGAAGTTYGCATGCCCTGGCTTCAAACAATCCAGTAAAGGCAAGAATAGCGCAAGGCCCAATAATACCGTGCTCCACTGCCGCTATGTATTGCCAGAATTCTATGTCTAGATTGCATGTGTTATTTATCATGTTATATTCTTCTTTTGCTTGTAATTGATTTAGCCATCAAAACTTGAGGTCTGAGTGAAAAGCCTTGTCTAGCTTTAGCTGAGTTGAAAGAGTCACTAATCTATGACATTTTTTTCAATTATTTTTTGAAAGTTTACTGTGAATTCATTGAATTGAATGCTAATGGGTTATTAAGTAGAGAACAATTGGGGGAAAGCACCTATCTTTTTTTTTTTTTTTTTTTGGAGAGGGTCAGTGAGACTTGTTACCCTGCAATGTTCAGTATATCTCTTTAGAGAATGAGACTCTTTTCAGACATGGCAGGTGACATCTTTTGAATGTCTTGCTATTGTTTTATCAATAAGAATACTCAATGTTGATGCTATTAGCTCTCTAATATTGTAATAGCATGCACTCTTTTTGTTATTCTGTTTGGAATTTCCATATATCTTGCTCTTCTATCCACTGTGTAATTTGCTGTGCCAAAGTACATGTTGTGTTCACAATTACTTTTTTGTTCTTATTCCTGATTTTGTGTCTCACTATGAGTACCTTCAAAGAATTTCTAGATCATAACCTCATGATGTAATTTTAATTCTGAAAAGGCACTGATAGATATGGCCTAAGTAATATCCTCTCGCTTGTATACACAGGATATCTTCATGAAAAGCTTGCAATCTGTAGGTTTGAGTGCTGGAAGCCTCCAAGAATTGCTTGAGGTAAGCATGTTCTTGTCCTTCAAACGTTGCACCAATTATTTAAAGTAAAAGCTAGTCCAATTGAAAAATAGCTGTTTCACTCTTTACTCTTTTTCTGACTGGCGAACATGCTTGAGCTGAATGTCATATTTGTGCGAAGTAAAATTACAATTGGATGATAAAGAACTATGTTTCTGTTTAACTTGGTTCTGTGATCATAAATGTTCCTTTCATAAAAATTTTTGTTGCACATTATATTTTTATGTTTATCCCTTGTAATAACAAACTCTAATTAATATTGGTTTTTTTTAAGGTCACTAGGCAGCATTACAATCCATCAGATGAAGTTGTACCTGAAGACATAAGTCTTCCAGGCTTGTCTGAATTCAAAGGCCATTGGCATGGATCTCTTGATGCAAGTGGTGGTGGCAATGGTGATACGGTGGTATGGTACTTGTAAATTTTAGCTTTTGTTTACTCATACAATATTGTCTTGTGCTTCTTGACAAAGTTATTGGTGAGTCTTGATATTCTGAGGGCTGAAATTTTTCTTTTTGTCAACAACCATTGATTTTGTCATTCTAAATTCTATTTAATATTACTACTTCCTCCGTATCAAATTAAACGCAACAAACTAAATTTCACGCATTTCGATGTTGAGATTTAACAATGTAAACAAACAAATTATTCCAAATAATTTTAACACAATGAAGAATGAGATTAGCACTTTATTGTGTTGAAATTATTTTGATTAATTCGCTCATTTACATTGTTAAATCTCAACCTCGAAATACGTGAAATTTGGTTTGTTGCGTTTAATTTGATACGGAGGAAGTATTTAAAGGTTTACCTTGCCTTGGAGTATAGGGCTGTCTGTAGCTAAGCTTATAGAAGAATAAGATACTTCTTTCATTTCTAGTGTTATGTTTGTCTTCTGAAACTCTTTCATGCATACATTTAGACCTACCTAAACCCCACGTCCCCCACCTAAATGTTGTTATACATATTTCATATTGCTCAGTGATGGTAGCTATTGTAATCTAATTCAAACCTAAACATGTAAGGTCTCTGAATGTGGAAGGTAGGATCTAGAACGAATCTGCTGGGTTCCAGAGAGAGTGAGTGAGTGGATTATGTGAAACAGAATAGGAGAGGGGCAGGTTGCTCTTCAGTCTCTCTATTCTGCATACTTTTTTCTTATTGTGAAATGGGCAAGTTGACAGCCTTTGGATGGTTCTTCCACCTGGTGGTTATGCCAATTGACTCCACCTTTATAAGTGATGCTTCAAACGGTGTTTTGTTGTGGTTGTTTAAAAATTTCAGTTTCTTTTTGTAGTCTCAAGTTATTCTTAGCCTTTTTATTCGGAAAATTTGTCCATAAATGTCATAAAAAGACCACTTTTTGCGAAAAACTGCCGGGATTCTAAAAAATTGTCCATAAATTCCATTACTTTGAGTTTTTTTTGTTAACCACTGCCGTTGCCACTATTCCGGCGTTGACTGACATATTCCGAATTTCCGACGTTTGACTTGTTTTTTTGCTAATTACTTTCTTTTTTTCCCTATTTGCATCCCATCTCCCTCAATCCCCATCATCTCCCTCTCTCTCCTCCATTATCAACACCCACCTCTTTCTCTCTCCTCCGTTATCAACACCCACCTCTTCCTATTTACATTATCAACAATTCTTAAACAAAAAATTTATAATTGTAAAATAAAAACTAATGACTAATTAACTAACTGACTACCATCACCATACCACCAGACCAGACCCCTCCTTCGCAACCCATCACGAACTATTCAACCCACCACAACCACTGTCATCCAATCGAAATCTACCACCTTCGCAACTCACCAACCCACTACATCCTTCGCATCCAATCAACTAAACCCACGAGCACGAGCCACCACAAACACAAACCCCAAAAACCGAACCCTAAAAATCGAAAGCAAGAAAACCCAGAAAATGGGTATTCAATCAAATGATTAAAATGGGTACTCAATCAAAATACTAAAAATCCCAACCCAATAAAATGTAAAAATTGAAGAAAAAGTCCAAAAAATGGGTACTCAAGAAAACCCAGAAAAATGGGGAAATGGATCTGAGTATGTCGTACTCATGGTGGCTCATGACTGGCTCGCTGGGCTCGTGCTCATGTGTATTCGCTGCGACTCGTGCATTATTGGTGGCTCATCCTCTGATACAGAGCTTTAGTGAGCTCAAAATTTGCAGCAATGACATGAAGAAGGGTGGGTGGGGCTTCAATGGGGTGAAAATAGGGGGATTAGAAGAAGAAAAGCAAAAAAAAAGAATCACGTGAGCAGCACGTGACCCTTTTGGCCGGAAAGTTACGGGTCAACGCCGGATGGTAGCAGTTAACAAAAAATTGGGTCTTTAATGGCAGTTTTTTTTGCAAAAAGTCTCTTTTTTACGGCATTTATGGACAATTTTTTAGAATCCTGACAGTTTTTCGCAAAAAATGGCCTTTTTATGGCATTTATGGACAAATTTTCCCCTTTTTATAAATATATGCAAGCCATGTCAGTATTAAATTTGTAGGCATTGCCTATTGATAAGTGGCTGACCCAATCTATTTTCCAGGCAGAATTTGATTTTCATGGGGATGACTGGGAGTGGGGAGCGTACAAAACACAACATGTTCAAGCAATTGGTGCATACAGCAATGACGCTGGATTACGCCTTGAGAAGATTTTTATCCAAAAGGACAATGCCACCGTTCATGCAGATGGCATAGTGTTGGGACCCAAGACAAATCTTCACTTTGCAGTTCTGAATTTTCCTGTTAGTCTAGTACCGATGCTTGCTCAGGTCATTGAATCCTCAACCACTGCTGCAGTAGTTTCGTTAAGGCAATTTTTATCACCAGTGAGAGGGATACTTCATATGGAAGGGGATCTACGAGGCAATCTTTTGAAACCAGAGTGTGACATTCAGGTAAGGCTTCTGGATGGTGCTATTGGGGGAATAGATCTTGGTCGGGCAGAAGTTGTTGCTTCCTTGACTTCAGGAAGTCGTTTTCTCTTCAATGCCAAATTTGAACCTATTGTTCAAAATGGTCATGTTCATGTTCAAGGAAGCATTCCTGTGACTTTCGTGCACAATGATGTTTCTAATGAAGAAGATACCGGTAACAATAGTGGCAGATCAAGCTGGAGTCCTGGTTGGGTTAAGAATAGAGGCAGACAGTCTGATGATGATGCAGAGAAAAAAGCTTCAAGTAATAGAATTGAAGATCTTTGGGATATTCAGCTTTCTGAAAGTTTAAGAGGACTAAACTGGAACTTATTAGATGTTGGAGAAGTCAGAGTTGATGCTGATATAAAGGATGGGGGCATGCTTTTATTAACTGCTTTGTCTCCATATGCTGACTGGCTTCATGGCAATGCAGAAATTATGCTTCAGGTTTGTTTCTTGAACCCTTTTTTTTTTTGGCGATTAAAAATGTACTTCATCTTTTTTACTGGCTACACTTACATTTATGGTAGTCTATAATTACTCGCCACACTTCTATTTTGGGTAACAAACTCTCTCTCTCTCTCTCTCTCTCTCTCTCTCTCTCTCTCTCTCCCCCCTCTCACCCCCCGTGATCTCTTTCCTCTTCAAAAATTGCATAGGAGTTCACAAAATGACAAGCGTAGCATGTTAATAAAAACAGAGGAGGTGTTTTTCATTGCTAATTTGTGAATTTTACTGAATAACTAGGTCAGAGGCACTGTTGAACAACCGGAGCTTGATGGATCTGCTACTTTCCACAGGGCGTCTGTATCCTCACCTGTACTTCGTAAACCTATTACGAACTTAGGTGGTAGAGTTCTTGTAAAATCCAATAGGTTATGCATTGGCTCATTGGAAAGTAAAGTCAGCAGACGAGGAAAACTTCTGCTCAAAGGAAGCCTTCCTCTTACAGCAGCTGAAGCTTCTTCTGATGATAAGATTGACTTAAAATGTGAAGACCTGGAAATAAGGGCTAAGAATATATTAAGGTGGGTACCTGCTACCTTTTTGGTTGTGCTTGTTTTGTGTTAATTTCAGAAGGTTACTTGGTTGTTTAAGTGCCATCAGTTGTTCAAGTCTACTCAATTCAATTTGAATTATATTCCTGGATTGGAAGGGATGTAAACTGACTTCTTCAAGGAAAAGACTTTAGTTTCATCTCTACTCTTGCACTTTTCTCTCTAGGCTCACTTGTTTTTTTTTTTTTGGATTTATAGTGGACAGGTTGACACTCAGTTGCAAATAACCGGATCTATATTGCAACCAAGTGTTTCAGGGAAGATAAAATTAAGTCATGGAGAGGCATATCTACCGCATGACAAGGGTAGTGGAGCTGCTCCTTTCAATAGATTGCCATCCAACCAAACAAGAATCCCAAAGGACACTTATAATCGGATTGTTGCTGCCAGATATGTTTCAAGGTTTTTTGGCTCAGAACCTGTGACCTCGAGTTCTAGCTTCTTGCGACCCTCAGGTATAGTCTTCTTGTCATCAGCGTATTTTGCATTTGTTTTTAACTTTCCAAGTTTCCTTTAATCAAGAAACAATAATCGTCTGAGATAGTTGAGCCTACTACCTTTGTGACTAACTTTGTTAGACTCATTTGTCACTTTCTTCGAACATTGACAGGGGCACAGGATGAAGTTGGGAAGCAAACAGAACAAGTTAATGCAAAACCACAAGTTGATCTACGTTTGATTAACCTAAAGCTTGTTCTTGGACCAGAGTTGAGAATGGCCTATCCTTTAATTCTTGATTTTGCTGTTAGTGGGGAGGTAGAACTGAATGGAGTTGCACATCCTAAGTTCATAAAACCTAAAGGAGTTCTTACATTTGAGAATGGTGATGTTAATCTTGTTGCAACACAGGTATAGTCTTATAGTTTAATCCTTCGTCGATGTCTATCTGGCAGTCTTTTGGAATTCTCATGTTAGCCATGTATACATTTGAAACACAGGTTAGACTTAAACGAGAGCATTTAAATGTTGCAAAATTTGAGCCAGATAACGGATTGGATCCAATGTTGGACCTTGCTCTAGTTGGTTCAGAGTGGCAATTCAGAATTCAGGGTAGTGCTAGTAATTGGCACGAAAAATTGGTCGTGACCTCTTCACGCTCTGTTGAACAGGATGTTCTCTCTCCTACTGAGGTATTGTTTTTCTCCCTAATAAGTTGGGGAGAAAAGGTCATATGTCTTTCACTGACAACAAAATTTTGTTCTCATTTTCTGTGGCATTGATATTCTCTTTTATTCTGCAGGCGGCTAGAGTATTTGAAAGTCAACTGGCAGAGTCAATCTTGAAGGGCAATGGACAGCTTGCGCTTGAGAAACTTGCGACTGCTACACTTGAGACGTTGATGCCGAGAATAGAGGGGAAAGGAGAGTTTGGGCATGCTAGATGGAGGCTTGTTTATGCACCACAAATTCCTAGTCTTCTGTCCGTGGACCCTACTGTCGATCCTCTCAAGTCTCTGGCTAGCAATATATCATTTGGCACTGAAGTTGAAGTTCAACTAGGCAAACGACTACAGGTATTTTTGTCATCATTTCTACCTTTTTAATATTTTCATTTACTTATCTTCTGTATTGTTTGGATTCCGATAAAAAATCGGGCTGTTCATGGAATTTTGGCCAAAACCTACCTTTTCTGTTCAATTTTGGGGTGGGATCCCTTGGGACATGTTTAATGTATTCCCTCTTTCAGGCTTCAATTGTTAGGCAAGTGAAGGACTCGGAGATGGCAATGCAGTGGACATTGATATATCAGCTTACTAGCCGCCTACGGGTTCTGCTACAATCTGCACCCTCCAAACGGCTTCTTTTTGAATATTCTACTACATCACAGGATTAGCTTCTTCTTTTTTTTTCCTTCCCATGCATCTACGATCAGGAATCCAGTCCAAAGTGTAAGCTTGAAAATAGAAATTCAGCATAGCGCATCGGGTATAAATTCACAATTGTACATAGAAAGCAACAATTTCTGTTCTAAATATGATATCTGTTTATAGGTGGTGTAATTTTTTGTTCTAAATGCGAAACACGTATAGATTAGGGTTAGGGAAGGACTGGTTTCAAGTGGATTTCGGATTCACCAGATATGGGAAGGGATTACTTGGTGCATAACATTGTTAATTGTTATTACCARCTGGGATTTGTAAATATCAATTTCATTCATTTGATTCATTGCTCCAAAAGAATGCACTTTTGATGCCAAGGGAAAAGTTTTGCATGAAAAACATTAAACATCTTCAAGTTTGACTAACTTGAACTTGAACCTCCAAAGCAAGTGGAATGACATGACTATCCTTCTCTTTCAACTT
>SNQN01006812.1:0-25347 GCA_008642245.1 Bassia scoparia
TGGGTTCAGCATTAAGCATAGACAAGACGATCCGGCGAAGGTCCTCGACTTCGCTATTGACGATGACCACAGATGACATTATACTGAAAGTTTACACCTTGACGTATCGACGGAGGACATCTTCGTGACTGAATCCCCTGACACCATACCCAGTTTCCGCGAGCCTCGCGTTACCCACACTCTGAATCCTTTAGGTTCGCGAGGCTGTCGCTGAAACTGTCCGCGAATAGGGTCTTATGCACTATGCTAGGGATTCGATGGACAAGGCCGATTTAATAATTCCAAGAAAGGGATCGCATCGTGATCGCCTAAGGCACTTCGCATTTACAAGGACTAGTGGCTTGGATATGAGGTGCCTGTAGGAGATTTTTCCACCATCTTCTCGCTGCCTATGGGATAGGCTATATCGCAGTTGACACCCAACGTCTTGGGTTCCACAGTTGGGGGTACTTCGCCGACTTCAAAGCGAGGGAGTATTCCTCCATCCGTTCGAGTCTTCGTGCGAATGCAACCCTTAAGCAGACACAATAAGCCTAATGGCTGGTACCGAATGCGGAACCGTGAGGCTTTCTGAAAGCTCGACAAGCCAAATAAATTCAACGTTTGGAAGACCTGTTTCTCTTCCTTTCGATCTGGCGAGGAGAGGAAGCCAATTGTTGGCTGCTGAGAACGAGGAGTCCAACGTAAAGATTCATGAAATTGGGGCTTTCAGAGAATGAGGAGAAGCCAAATGATAGTACTGTCACCCGAACACAGCAACCTGGCGATGGAAATACCAAGGATTTAATTCCTAGTACGGCTTCCCTTTATGAGTTCTTCGTGACAGGACTTCCTTATGGCCTTCTCATGATGGATGGCACTAGGGAAGAGAGAGGTAGCTCGCATTTCTTTATTGTTGAACTTATCGCATTCGCTTACTAACCTTCGATTTGCTTGCTTCGCAGAGTGCTTTATCAATGATTGCCTGATATCAAAAGGCAAATGAGACAGAAGGACTACGATGCCATTGCAGCGGAGGCTAGGTACGCAGCCTTAAAGAAAAAACAAAGACCGTGCTTGTAAGCTTCTAACCTTTATCAAATTTTTCATTACTTTCAGTTGAGAACTTGCGAACGACACTCCATGTTACTCGGATTTTTTATTCCAAGCCTTCCTTCGATAAACTGGCTGCGATTTTTGGAGGAACTGGAACGTACACTTAGCATGGGGATGATTTTGCTTCGCTGCTACTCTTTTTACACCTTAACTGGAGGAGTTGCGACGTTACACTTCAGTACTCAATGTGAAAATCGTGTTCGCAGAATCGCCTATCAGCGAGAGTGTCGTCTCGTGACTTCTAGGTAATGCCTTTGGCGAAGAAAAGAGCAGGATACACTAGGTGTATGTCGCAAATCCCTCATTGGTTGGGTATATGCGAACGGTACACTTTAACAGTGCTTACCTCAAGATATCTCGCAATCTTCTTGTGTTTGGCGAAGTGGAAATGCAGGATACACTGAGGTGTACGTTCGCAAATCCCTCAAACAAGTCATCGCCAGACGTGATAACTCGCAGGCCTCCAATCACTCATTGTTAGCGTTCCTTGAAGAGGTGGGTGGACTTTTGGGTTGCCGTCCTAGCTGGAGGTATGGATCTTGATGATCGTGATGCGAAACACTTCGCGTTTCTACAAGAAGTGGATGACTGCAACAACGCGACGCTCGTCTGACCATAGGGCTGCGGAGAGGAACGAATTTAAGAAGAAGCCTTTGGAGGATAAAGATGCCTTTGTTCTCTAACCAAGCGTTCGAGAAGAACTACTGCTTAGCTCGGTCAAGGACGACTTGACCACGGACTGCACCTGTTTGGAGTCGACTAGGCCGCTGAATGAGAGATCAGGAATCAAGACCATGCTCAAAGAAAGACTATGCCCAAGAGAAGGAAGTTGAGGAAGATTTGACAAAGAAAATCGAATATATTTCTGATATTTGTAAATTGTTTCTGATAATTTCATGAGAATTCAATTGTCATTGTTTCTGATATATTCATGGAATATTTGTAAATTGTTAGATAAATTCATGGAATATTTGTGCAAAATGTTTAATTTAAACAAGTTCTTGGAAAAATATGTATATTTGGAATATTTCATGCAACTGTTAATTGTTAGATAATTATTATATATATGTTAATCTCTTAATTAACATAAATTACAAATTATGATTTATTTAAACAATACTTATTTCTGAATATTGATGTTATTCAATATATTAGTTTAGGTGAGTGTTAACTATTTCATTGCAATAATATTAGTTATTGTCATTGTCATTAAAATCAAAATTTAGGTTTTTAGTTAGATAATTATGTTTATTTAGATTATATAATAATTAAAAATCGAAATAGAAGGGTGCTCAAGTGGTTAAAGTTAGGTTAAATTAATTAATTAAAATTCAAATTTTGTTAATTGGTTAGATAATAATATTATGTTGTATTTGATTTTCGGGTGCATTAAGCTTATGTTATATTAAATTGGTTTATAGTTAGAATGTTATTAGCCAATTTTTTGAATATAGACTCAATATAGACTATGAGTGTTAACAATGTAAAGAGTATAATATTAATCTGTAACTATTTTATCAAATTATATTATTTTAGGCATAAGTTTTGTTATGTTTATATGTTAGAATTAAGAATATAGTTACATGGTTAGAATATATATAATATATATATATATATATTATATATATATATACTATAATATAATATAATATATATATATATATATAATATATATATATATATATATATTATATATATATTGTAATTAATTTTCCAAGTAAATGTATCTCGCCTTTAGTTTAGTAAAATATTTGATTTCATTTAATATATCTGACATTTAACAGTGATTGAGAGACATAGAAAAATTAATATTGTGGAAATTGAATTCATTTAGCATCTCGTGTTGGGGTCGGAAAGACTTATGTTGGTGACGTGTGCGACCTGATGTGACTACTGCCCCGATATCTCATTACGCGGGGTGTCTGCGTCAGTTAGGAGAGAAGACCGACTAAGTTTGCTCGACGGTGCTTGAACATGCCTATTCTGGACGTGCACAGGTGACGATGATAATGCATATGTTGATGGCGAGCATTCTCAGAGGACACCAACAGCTTGCAAACATCTACAGGAGGAGGGAGATTCTTCTGAGTCAGGATGATTCGGAGGATCCGGACATTTGAGGTCCCCCGCGACAATATTAGGACACTTTGCCAGCTGGGTCGGCAACATCACGTAGCACTAATATCGTCAAAAGAAGGCTGCTAGAGATAGATGCTTGCTAGTCGGGGTCCAGTAGCAGGAGGACTTGGATAGTAGTGTCATCCTAGTATCGGGGTCATGTCGCCTTGTGTGTAGGGAGGTTTTGATAGAGGGGTTTTGAAAGTTCATATCGATACTCATTGTCAAAGAAATTGAAGGATGGGCGGCGAAATCTAGTCATCCTATGATCTTGTTACGACGTTCGGGGTTGGTGTACCGTTCTCCATCTTTGAGATGTGGATATCTTGATTTAAACATTTGTAAGGTGGCAGCCGAACACGACTAGCTTCCACCTTCCTTTTGGAGAGATGACGATCTTGATGCACATGTGTGGCAGATTCTACGCATGCCCGTACAGAGGGCGACTACTAGATGGGATCGTTAGCCGACACCATGAAGGCCAGAATCCTAGACTAACTGAGAGCGATACTAGTGGAGCTGAAGGATATATTTATGGGTTCAGGTGCGGTATGTCATCAGTCATTAGGCGTTGTCAGGTGGCGATCAGAAGACACAGACGACCGCCTATAGTGTCGTTGATCCTCGGTTGTTGTTCCGGATAAGAGCGGATCTCGTACATCTGTCTTTGATTTTGTTTTCCCGGATGAACTGGACTCTCTTTCCTGGTACATCCTGGGGATCTGCTGTTCTCGCATTTCTAAATATCGGGAGTTGGGAATCGCCAGTAGAGGGTTCAGTTGGGGTTAGTGGGTGTTTAACCTGCTGCACAGTGCTGGATTTTATGAGCACTTTCCGAACACTCAAAGCTCAGCGTGATAGGTATAAATAGATGCACACCACGCCCCGAGCTCAACAGTGGGAGTGTCAGAGGACGGTGAAGACTGCAGATCGTTACAGGCGATCAGGGGCAGCTCGATCGATCTTACAGCGTGAGGTATTTATTATTAATTTGTGTTTGTTTTCATATTGATTCGTTAATAAATTCTCACAATTTTTGATTTATTATTTTCAGGTGGAGTGGATGCCCTACGGATCGAATCCCGCTAGTGTTTGTTCCTAGGACACTATACATGGCACCATATGATCATGGTGTCATTGAGCCTTACATCCTCAGCGATGTCTGCGCCAGTTGGGATATCGTCAGGTCTACCAGTGCCCCCATTATGCCAGAGTCGCTTGCAGAATTGGAGCCCTCAGCTCGATGTCAAGTTTGGGTGGCCTACTTCGACAAGCCATCCTGGAGTCAGTTTCGGCGTTTCTTTAGCACTTGAAGCGCTATCATCGGAACAAATTTCTAGGCCAGATGCTGTTGACCATGCATATCTGGAGTGGTTTTCGAGATGCTCACACCCTTTTCTACGAAGGGGTATTGTCCTCAGACTCGGATTACCTCTAGGACGGCGACAGGAGGAGGTATATTTTTGTTTAAACTGCATACATTTGATGATTGGCCTTAACTAATTGTTAATGTGTAAAATTGGTGTGCAGTGGATGACTCAGGCGTTTGACGTAATTAAGCTTTTCCTTCACCGTTGCTCGGTTCGTGATCCCCATTTGAGCAGACATGCCACGAGGCGACAGTTAGCGATAGATGGAGGCAGGCGTTGGCTCCGGGATTTCATGGACGAGGAGCCAAGGACGATGACGAGGAGTAGGATGCTTATTAATGTAATTAGTAGTTAATTGGACTTTTTATATGTACTTAATTGGACTTTTATAGTATTATGTATTTTATTTGGACTCCTTATTATGTAACTAGGACTTTAATTGGACTATTTATTATGTATTTTACTGGATATTTGTTGTGTAGTTGGAGTTTTTTTTTTCTTTAATTGGACCTTAGTAAGACATTCCTCAATGTGAAGAATGGAATAAACACAAGCACAATCCAAAATGATATCCAATAATTAGTACAATTAGAAAGCTAATAAAAGCAATTTGAATCTAGTTCTTGCAATGCACCTTAACCAATCAACGCATCCCAACGAGCTCTCCTCGAAGTATAGAACGCATCCCAACCATCGACAGAACGATCATGGTGATATACCATAGAGTGAGATAGGCAGGGACGGGAATCCTTCTTCCAGATGTAGCCGAATGTAGTGTTGGTAGGACCCAAGTGAACAATGGTCAACCCATCATAGGTCGACTGTGTCTACCACCGTTTCAAAGGAAAGCACAGTCACAGACCAACTAGGGTCGGCATTGTTTGTACCCAAAAACACATGATTGCACATCCAATGCGTCGCTATAGAAAAAGGTCGCTACCACCTCATGTAATGCTCCGGTCCACATCGACCTCCTTCCCATTCTATGCGTGCTGCTGCTGGCGCCAACCTCTTGGACACCGCGTATATAGGATCATACATGAATGGATTAGCACCAATTCATTTACCAGTGTTCGTCGTATCTGGTCCCAGTTATCTGGCATTTGGCAACGGCATCAGCAACACAACGAAAACCACAGTTGCCATCGTCTACGACATCTAACCAATCAATAATGTAATCAAGTATCAACCTCGGTACATTCTCACGGTATGGGAAATTCGACAGAACACTGCCGTCACCTGGATTATTGAGTCATATAGAGTGTTAGCAAAACCAAAATTTCGTGTATTTATATTGTGTTAGAAGAAACAGGTCATGAAGTTACTGACGGTGGACCTTGTGACATGGAACGTGAACTGAACGACCTCGCGCGAGACGATCGAGTCGAACGTCGACCACGAAGCATGGTCAATTGGAATGTCTTGGAGCTCCTCTAGTGTTGACATTTGGGTCTGGTTCTTCCACAGTCTCGAAGTCTAGTAAGGGGGTGTAGATGTTGTGTCATAAGAGTGAAATCGCCCGTATCACCGAAGGATCACTAGAAGCAACCTTGTCGAAAAGTGATCGGAAAATTGTGCGTCCTGCTCTGCCTCCTCCTCAAACTGTGGAATGTCAACTCCATCGCAATGACAGTGTCTCCAAAAGGTCGATCCTCCGCAATTGATACACTCCACGATTCCTCCTCCAGTAATTTGAAAGTGGCACAAGCACATGGCATACCGTGAGTAGCCGGAACGAACAAGCCGCACCGCCAAAACCTCATAGTCCCACACTTTATGTTAGCGATCTCATCCCTCAGTTGCCTGAGTGAACATAGAACGACAATCTCCTTGTAGATGAACATAAGTGAGTATTATCGAACTCAGTGTCATGCGAACGCCTACAATGCTCCAAAGAGTTCATGATCTCGATGTGTTGCACCTGAATTGCGGCGTGCATCTTCTCAAATAAAGTGTCACATGAAGAAGTCGAACTACAATCCACTCTTTCACATATGAGTGTTGACTTTCGATCGACAGTTACTCGTGTTTCCATAATGTCGTACTCGATTAGTCCATGTTTTACAATTTCTCCTTGTACCGAAGCCAAGTTTTCTCCAAGTAAGTCTGTATCGCGTAGGTTGCTTGATCTCGTGCCTCTTTGTCGTTGATCACTGTTCCCCAACCTACCAACGGTGGATCATTCATCTCAAATTTTAAACATAGGTCTTCAGAAGTGGACTCAACCAATCTCTTCCATGATCCATAACAACCTATTGTGGTTGCCATCTTTTGTGATGCTTCGAACCACAACTCTACATCTCTATACATGCCAAAGACAAAGGAAATGAGCTAATTCAGGAAATACCTCACGAATGGGTTTAAACAACCAAGCTCGATCGTTACAATGACATTTGGTTTGACCCTTGACCCTATCAAGTTATGCAATGTCATCAGTACCACCGGTAGTCAGTTTGGTCTCTCTTTTTAGGAGTCCCAACCAACCAGGAATTCATGTTAGTCGTGTGACACAACACCTCAACCATAGGATACTTGACGGTTCGTCTTGTAGGTGCATCTAACAAGAAACTGTGGATAATGGAGTAGCTTGATCGAAGTTGGATGCGCTACAAAGGTACGAACCACTTTGCTTGCTTCATCTGATCCAACCAAAACAATACTGTACTCACGGCCAAGGCTACGAATTGCTGCATCGGATTTCTGCCTTGACTTTTCTCGTTACTCATTCTCTACATTGTAGATGTGACGCATGTTCGGGTTCAGTTCCGGAAACTGATTTTTAAATTGCTTTCATAATACGACCCGACTTCACTTGTGCATCCGTATGTCACCCACCATCTTCTTCCCACCTGGACTAAGCTTGCTAATCTGTCTATGACCCAACTGATACACCATCAGTGGATGGTTGTGAGTTCCACGACTTGACGACTCTCACAAACACATAGAACCCATTTCAAACAATCTAAGTTTGAACTGGCAATTGACCCTTTTCCTCTTCGTGTGTCGACGTTGTGCAGTCTCCAAGTCTCGTTCCACTTCTTCATGTATCGATCACAGCACAGTATAGGTATCCACTTTGCCATTAGTGCGAGGTTTATGACTTGCAATTGTCAAGAAAAACCCAATAGACTGACCACCTCTCTTGCCAATCAATTGCGGCTTGAACAGTCGGAAATTTGTGGACGCGACGAAACGATTAGTGATCAACACATTGTCGCCTCCGTAATCAGAAAGCTGTTAATGACAACAAAACACAATAATTTCATAGCTTATAATTTATAGAATTACAAAAACTCAAATTACAATAATAATGAAAAAATATGATACATACGTAAATCATAAAATTATATAGAATATTAAATCAACAATTAAATTACATAAAAATATACATTCAGGTAATAAGTTAATTAACAACATACAATATATAACAATGTAACTCGACGATATTTTTTAAATCACCATATTAATTTAGAAAACTAACAATGATTAAAAATTTAACAATAATTAAACATATAATTAACAAATTTTTTAAAATTGATTAATATTGTTTCATAATATATATTATCACATAAATATAACTAAGTTAAAAAAAAAAAAATTCCTTGCGTCGAGTATTGGACGCACGTCCATGGGACGTGAGGAAAATCCAGACGCAATCCCATGGGACGGGCGTCTACTGTAGAGGCACGTCCATGGACTGGCGTCTGGATTTCCTCACCCATGGGACGTGGAGAATATTCAGACGCATGTCCCATGGGACGTGCGTCAAACATCAAATGCACTATAAAAAAAAATTTACCTGTTGGTGCTAGGTGGTGGCGACGACGGCTCCGTTTCGACATGAATGAGTCCGCTTAGGGATTCCGGAACTCCGTGTGGCGCAACCCGTGTCGGTGAGAGGAGGACGTGCAACGTGTTCTTGAGAGTGCAAGGCTAAAATGGGAATGCCAATAATACTTTGGGGCGAACTAAGTAAAAGAGGGGCGAGGATAGTAACTGAGATTCCGTTATGTAGTTTGGACTGGACTGGACTGCTTGAATCAAAATACGCGGCCAATTTCATAAGAGGCCAAATAAAATATTTTTTTTACGTGACAGATAAATACCTTTAAGATTGGCCTTTATGAAAGTTTGTGTTGTTTAAAGTTTTTGATTACAGAGAACTCTATTATACAGCCAAGGGGGAGCAATGGTGTCCCCCTTGGAAAAATACAATATGTCCTTCACTAACTTATATAAGAAAAGAAATCATTCAACAAATATTCAAATTAATTGCCAAATGTAACACAATCAATTCCACAATTAATATTACTGTAATTCAAAAATATGCCAAATATAACATGTAATCATGTAAAAAAAATCAACTAGATCATTAAAGCATAATTCACTCAAATTACATAGTAAGTAAAAAAGAAAATTCTCACAGTAATGAGGTAATAGAAAAGCAAATATATATTGAATTGAATGTTTAATGACTCTCAAATAAATGAAGGAAAAATATTTTACGATGCATATAATTTCTGATAAATAAGAGATAAAAAAAAGACTACTGATAACATGAGAAAATTGAATTTTAAAAAACACCAAGTACCTATGTATTATTGTGTTTTTATCCATAGATTTTTTTTAGTATTTTGAAACACTTAGCCAAGGGGGAGCAATGGTGTCCCCATATTGATATTAAATTTTTACCCTTATCAATTAGTGTTTTAAAATTAAAATAAGCAAAAGTCAACCAAATTATGTTGTAGGCTAATTTTGGAAAAGGTAACCTAAAGATAGTAAACCTTATAAAACATACCAAAGCTAATGCATATTAGCTAAACGTGTATATTCAAGTAATTCAACTTACAAAATAAATAAACTAAGTAAACGTCATTCAAAACTTAAAACGACACATTGATAAACACATAAAGATTATATGTTGAATATTTTGAATTTTTTTATGCGAATGAGCTATAAGGGCGGGGTACATTACAACGGGGATGTAGTAAAGATTCGAACCCTTGACACAAGGATCAAAGGTGGGTTGAAGTTAGGGTTGAGCAAGACCGGGTACCCGGTCATTTTGGGTGGAACCGGAACCGGAACCGAACCGGAACCGGACGGTTCCTATAATTGGAACCGGTACCGGAACCGGTTGACCGGTTCAAAATTTTTGGACGGAACCGGAACCGCTGGGAACGGTTCCGGAACGGTTACCCGGTTAGATTTAAAAAAAATAAAAATAAGTAAAAGACAAGATTATCTAGCTATTTTCATACTTGTATATGTGTATTTGTCACAAAAACACATGCTTATACAATAGTATTTCAAGTTTCTATAGTTTATATAATTTGGATTTTTTTACCTTAACAAATGTATTTAATAAACTCAAAAGTCATAACCAGTTACTTGTACTGGTTATAAAACAGTGGTGCCGGATACCGTACCAGAACCGGACACTGGGTACCACTGGGTACCGCTCCAAAATTTTGTACCGGAACCGGAACCGTCACCACTGGTTCCTCATTTTTGGAACCGGAACGGTACCGATCAACCGATTCCGGTTCCGGAACCGCCGTGTCCGGACCGGTCCAGGTACCGGGCCGGTTACCCACTGTTTTGCTCACCCTAGTTGAAGTCACTGCACCAAACCTTTTCCTCAATATTTAGAATTATAATGTGTTATCAAAACACAAACCAATTGTATTATGAACCAAAATAATAATCGAAAATTGAGAGTCATTCACACGCAATCGCGTGCCCAAAATACTAGTATATAAAAAGCAACTACAAAAAAAGACAAAAAAAAAAAAATAAAAAAAATCAAGGGAGTAACGTCCTGCCGGAAAAAACACAGTCCCGCACTCCCGCCTTTCAACCATTTCTTGTTTCCCCAACCTTCTTGAACCCAAACCCTAATCCTAAACCCTAATTTCCTCTACTTTTATGGCAATTTAAACTTGAGTTCTCCCTTTATAAACCCTAATTCACTAATTTATCGATCATGGAGATTGATCCTTTGCAGTCCGAGACCGACGCATTGAACTCGAAATCCGACGCCTTAATTTCGTTATCGAACGGCGCAATTTCTTCGTCGATTTCGAACCTTTCGGGGTCATCTAGGGTTTTGCCGTCTGAGAAGGACTTCCATTTCTACTACAATTTCGAAGAGTTCAAGGCTCCAATTGATGAGATTGGTGCCAAGTCTCAGTCGATGCTACAGCAGATTAATTCTGCGAAGCAGTTTTGGGGTGGCAAAGAGATGGACTTTCCTCAAGATGTTGATGATGATGATGCTTATGACTGGCTTGTTAATGTTAACGATGAGGTGATTGAGAAGTTTGATGGGTCCTTGGATGAGTTTTCGAGGTCCAGGAAGGCTGAAGCTCAAAGGGCAAAGAACGGGCCTGTGGTTGATGAGAATGGGTTTCAGCTTGTTTGTGGTAAGAAGAAAAAGGGTTCCTTGATTGGTGGGGTGACAGAGAAGGAGGATGATCTCGCTTCACCTTCTGCCGTTCGGGTGGTGGAGAGGGATAGGAAGACCGAAGGGCCAAAGCCCAAGGTTCCCTTTCATATATCGACGATTCGCAGGCCACAAGAGGAGTACAACATCTTAGTTAATAACTCCAATCAACCTTTCCAGCATGTTTGGTTGGAGACGAGTGAGGATAACTTGAGGTTTATTCATCCTTTGGTGAGTTTCATGTTTGTCTCTTCTTTCTTTATTTGATTTTTTTTTTTTTTTGTTTATAATGTCTGTCAATTATGGATTAGCATTGTATTTTGCCATATACTATGGTTGTCATTTGGTTCCAGTTCAGTAATTGATCGATGTTGTTAAACCTCACTAGTTTCTTGAATGATCTTTTTTCGGTTGGTGTTGAGAATAGTTGTAGTTAAGCGTTTTAGGCCTAAATGTGCCCGTCTTTCTTTGCATGTTAGATATGAATTATGATAATGGTGGCCATGCATTGTGTGGTGAGTAATACTTGAAAGACACAGAGTGGGAGAATCTTGATTTCTGGTTCAAGGAAAGATGTCAAATATTGACCTTGCTCTTGGGACATATCTTGTTTCTTTCCACCATATGGGGAGTTCACCCATTTGTTACCTAAAATGGCTTGACGTCAATTTAAAATACCGTATTTGTGCACTAAAGTGGCTTGATGTCTTTTAGCTATTGATGCAACCAGGGCCGGGGCTAAGATATTGGAGGCCCTGTTCCGATTCATAATTTGAGGCCCTTAAATCTTTAAAAAAAACTTTATTCATTAGATAAATTCCGTATCGTACATAAAAATATAATTAAGAATACGAAAACATGAGTACATACATATTCACTTAAAAAACATGATTCTATAATGTTTTTAATTTCATCTTCTTCCAAAATAAAATTCTTGATGGCCATTACAACATATTAGCATTTTACAGTCGTATTTCAAAGCATCAAATGTATTGAACACAAAACTTAAAACAAACTCATCAAACAAATGGTTAAAATGAAAATTAAAATAAACAYATAAATATGAAAAAATGATTAATTGGATTTACTCATTTACAATTAGTCGAATTAKAAAACATAAATCAACCATGATTACAATAAATAAAACTAAAAATTAATAAATTAAAACTTACAAAACCCAGGGCCGGAATCGCTGTTGTTGTATGCATGTATTGCAATTTAAATCTTAGATATAATATACATATAGTTACAAAGTCTAATGGATAAACCAACAATTTGATTACTATATAAAATTGAAGAACAAGAAATAAATTTATTAATGGTCTTAATGGTGGGTATAGAAAGATGGAAAGTTGAATGTTTTCTTTTGACTTCGATAATAAGCGGAAGATGAAGAGTATGTGATAAGTTTTATGTCAATTTTTTTGTGATAAGTTTTATGTCAATTTTTTTTTTTAAAAAAAAAATTGACGCTTAAAAGAATCGAACTTGGCTTTGTTTGGTTTGTGGCCCAAAACTCTTGCCAGTGAGCCAACATGTTCTTTTAGCAAAAGTTGTGCAACAATAAATATATTTACAATTGTTCAGAGGCCCCTGCTATTCGGAGGCCCTGATCGGCCGCGCTGGCCGCACATGCCAAGCGCCGGCCCTGGATGCAACCGACAACTTGCTTATATGGCCAATATGGGTAAAGAATTGGAACTAAATTTTTATGGAGACCGTTCATGGGAAGTAGAAGAAATAGTCAAGCGGGTAAAGTTACATGTAGCAGCTAAAGAGGACGATGGACAAACCAGATGTCATAAATGTATCACTGGATCGTGGTGTTGTGATTTAATGGAGTTTCATCTTGATTGTAAAAAAGGCAATTAATCACTTATATCATTTATATGGATAACTCATTTTGACTACTTTATTCTTCTGAGAACTAATTTAAGTAAGTCAAATGAATCCTTTTTCTCATCTAATATCAAATGCTCTTTGGTGCATTGCAAACATAATTAATTTGAAAAGTGCGAATTCAAGTAGTTGATGTACTTTTTCTTCGATTGGTTTTCCTTGAAAATGTATAGTCGAGATTTCAAGTCAATATCGAATACAACAAGTAGAATTCATGAAAATTTCGTACAATTACCAACTTACATAATTGCCTATGATACAAGCAGTTAGACTTTACTATTTGGTATTAGTTCAGCTTATTATAGTGCATCGTCTCATGGCTCATAAAGAAGATGCTAAAAAACAGGTGGATTCCATGGATGTGTATGCTAGTTCTGTTGGCTATGGATGTTTGAGGGGAAAGTTTTATGGCACGTTAACACTAGTCTTCCCTTGAGGATTTTAAATTTGAATCCAGCACTTCATCATCTACTTTAGTTCATTTAGTCATAGAAGATCAAATCAAGATCTTGATTCTGAGGGCTTGAGTTTTTGCCTAGTGTGTTAGTGTATTTGCTTTGGGAGTGGATTTTGGTGGTGGTATTTGGAAGACTGTATTAGGTGAATGTAACTCTAGTAAATCCCAACCATTTTTCATMTAGGGTTACTCTCTCTTGCTGTCCTCTGCCAACTTATTTATTAATTWATTTATTTATTTCATGATTTATTTATTTTTATTCTAATATGTGCTGCAATTTTATTTGATCGAATTTGAGAAGTGTAGATATGGTGTTTTCAGTAATTTGTTTTTAATCRTTGAGTACTTAAGTTTGGCAAACCTGCTAATGGATGAGCGGAGGTGAAAAGTGTAGTCTTGGTGTATACACCTGGGCCATGTTTCTATTTTAGCTCTTCTCTCCATGTAGATTTTGACACTGCTTTGCTGCTTTATTCATACCAACAACAACCAAAATGACATGGGGCCGCTTTTTCAGACACATTAATATTTTTCTTTTATCATTTGTGATTGGGAAAAATACTAAATAAACAGTGTATAACGATCTGCTTATTCCCCCTCTTCTGCTGTATTTATAGGAAAAGTTATCTGTTCATGATTTCGTGGATTGTAACGTTGAGAGTCTTGAGCCTATGAAGCCCCCTCCATTGGAGTCTACGCCATTCAAAATGGTTGAAGAAGTCAAAGACTTARAGGAATTAGCTGCCAAACTACGGAGTGTGAATGAATTTGCTGTAAGTCCTTGTGCTGCGAGCTATCATGTCTAACATCATTGGTGTATGCACATATATTTATTTGTGCACTTTATATGTCATTGTGGATTTGTTGTGATTTTCTCAAGTTTTATTTACATTGTAGCTTAAAGGACCTAGTGGTCTGGTGCAACATTTAAAGAATGCTTCAACTCAAAGTGGATAGTAATACACATGACTGAAATTTTAATGTTATGGTGCATTCGTTTGCACTTTCTCTCTTTTAACACATGTACTAAAATGGAACCAAAGACTAGAATTAGACACATGGTTAAGATTGAAAAGATTGATTTTTTGTAGTTTTTAGTTTTTGCAACATTATCTTTTGCATAAAGACATTTGTATATCTCCTGATGTCACATGCGTTACATAAACAGTGGAAATAAAGGAAATATGTGGGGCATGCACATATTTTTCTAAAGAGTCCATGTGTATAATAGAGGGAGGGACTTTTAAAAAAAGGGACCCTTGTGATTAGAGAGAAATAGGAAAATCCTTAAAATCGTATAGCCAAATATGTTAATGTTGCAATTTTTTCAAACTTTCAAAAATCTGAGCTATTGCAATTCCTTCAAACTTCCCAAAATGTTATGTTGTAGTTAAATAAGAATGGAAGAAGTAATGTTAGCGTGTTGATGTTTAAATATAAATAATGGTTTTTGTTGAAAAATAGAGCCTATAAGTATGATATTGATGACAAAGAAGATTTTGAAATCTCAAAGACTTGGAAAATATATGATTTTTGATGTAGAAGTATATCTTTAAAATTAAGGTAAAAAAAAAATATACACAATTTTATTTCTATCAACTTTTCTTCTTCCCTTCTCCACCACCATAAGTCCATAACACGCGCATACACACAAATCTTTTAAAATTTATTAGAAATCTTCTCAATATGTTATCTTTTCCTGAATAATTAGTTACAACTCAACAATTGCATTGCTTCACAGTATTATTGGGCTGGTTATCATTTTTTACTGAATTCCATTATTCTGTAATTCGGATTTTGTTCRGCTTTATTGATGAGAGAGGAAGTTGATATGTGAATAATTCACCATGCCAATTGTAACATGGGTGTTGTGTAGTTTTCATTTCATGAGAAGACRCCCTGTAGCAGTTGTTTGTGAGGCCCTGTCCTTTGAAGCTTTTTCCTCCCTCCTTTTATAACATATCAAAATTGTGAACAGGCTCAAAAGAAAGATGAAAAGAAAGACAAGATAGATTATGGTAGCATCAGCTTCCCTTGGATGAGTTTAAATGATGGTTATTAATAATGCCAAAGCCACATGCTTTGCTTGTCCAAACTCTATTTATCAACAAAGTGAAGAATTTTAACATTCATCTAGCATCTTTTCCCTTGTGTTCCTTGATACTTTTTGTGCTTAATTTTATTACCTGCATGAGATAGACTGAGATTATGTAGCTGATTTGCTATAAACTTTCTGGAATTAATAAGAGGAATTAGGAATTTTTTTGATTAAGTCGAACAAGGAAATTGCAACGATAAGCATTACTTGAAATAATGACTCTCCAAGTAGCTTTAGGCTACAACTCTCCCTTACACTAAGCTTCTCAATTTTCTGGATAACTTATTTGCTCCCTTCCCCTTTGATTTATAAAAACTACAACGTACAAGAGTTTCCTAAATTGCTCATCCATGCTCGAAACGGTGAACCTTTGACCTTCTGCTTTCAAGCTTGCTTAAACAGTTGTGCTGCTGCCCCTGTCTCAGGCTTTGGTTGCTGTGAAACTTGCTGCCCTTCACATGTGACCATGTTGACTTGGTGGTCTTGAGGATGATGAGCCACCTTAATTGATTTGCATGCAATGGCCTTAATAGGTTGTGGAACCCGATCCATAACACATGATTTCCCTATTTTTGGATGTTTCAAATGACTCCCATCAATTCCTTTTTCGGGCAACAAATCATATCTCTCTCCTATCATGTGGGTCCTTTTTTCCTTTTTATCTCCCTTCTATCCTTAATACTTGTTCCCACTTTCAATGATGTATTTACCAAAAAAAGGATGAATTATCTTGCATGAATTATGTAATTTTTTTTTTCCTTAGGGCTGATTGAGGTAAATAAAGGATGCTAGGTCTTTTGCAAGTGTTGATTGTTATGTGTTAGTTCTTTTCTCTATGGTCTAGCATTGGGTGTTTTGTCCTTTTTGAGTTAGATCTTGCGTTCTAGTTTTCTTTTGTTTAAATTTTTCTTTCCAAATTGGTTTGTTTGGATAGTATTATGTATAACAGCAATGTTCTTCAGGTTGACTTGGAGCACAATCAGTATCGGTCGTTTCAAGGGTTGACTTGCTTGATGCAAATTTCTACCAGAACTGAAGACTTTGTTGTTGATACTTTGAAATTGAAGATTCATATTGGTCCATACTTAAGGGAAATATTCAAGGATCCTACTAAAAAAAAGGTTTTTTAATCTCACATTAATGTGATTTAACTCTTTGTCTTGCATTCATAAAATGTTTAAGAATTTTATTGGTTATTGTCATTTACCCTGATTTATAGGGTGTTTCTGTGCTGCTTCAATTATCAAGTGATAACATGATGGATTAATTCAATTGGTAGGTCATGCATGGAGCAGACAGGGATATTGTTTGGCTTCAAAGAGACTTTGGCATTTACGTATGCAATTTGTTTGATACAGGACAGGTATGCTGCAGATATTGTTCTTTGAATTATCTTTTGACATGCCTTCTTSTATAACTTAATTATTGTTGTTTGATAATCTGTCGCTTGACTTTTACTTCCTTTGTTTCCCATTCCATATCGTTTTAGATATTGCATTGTGGTAGGCCTTTTGAGAATCAGATAAATGATTTCGTGGGTTGTTTGAGGTGCTAAGTAATGATTCTAATGAATTGAGGAAGTGTAAGAAAAGCCATCAATAAGTGAGGAGAGGAGCGACACCTGATTTGTTCATATGGTTGAAATTTCATAGATTAAAATAGAAATTATTTTTTGGGACAGGAATAATTAGAAATATGGGAAAGTAATATGTGATAGACAATAATGAGAAAATGGGGAACTTTATTGAGGCAGAAGGTGTGTGTGCCTTCTTTTTTTGGGGTGTACTACCTCCATAACTCCAATTCATATTGTTTTACTTGTTTAGTGTTTCAGCCACCATTGTTTGGCGTATCAAATATGCGTACTACCTCCATAACTGCATTTTCATATCTCTAGGTTTTGCAACTAGTTTTCTTAAATTGTTGTTATGATTGAAGTCTATGGGGGTCTTTCAGAGTTGATCTCCTGCTTTTTTTTTTTTTTTTTTCTCTATTGTTAGCTTATTATGGAGGCTTCATTGGTTTATCTATCAAGGAATAGACAACTTATCTATGATCAATGCTCTCTTAATTCCTTCTTAGTAGGTGTTTTAGAGACTAGTGTATTTTGTTTTGCAGTTGCAGTGTTAATATTACTCATGCCCCCCTTTCTTGTTGCTTATATTGGTGCGTCTTCTCTGCAGATTTCCTTCTCAGTAGGTAAGATATATCTTGATGTCTCCAGTGTTAATTATAATTACTGGGCTTGTGTACCTGTGTGGTGGTTTGTTGTTTAATTTAGAAATTATGTCCCCTCTTAATAGAAAGAAAATAGTATCTTATAGAAAAATCGATTGCAACCATAAGTAGGTCCCTCTGTTGTACTAAAGTAGGGGAATGATCTTTCTTGACCTTGAATGAAAGAGTGGTTCGTTTTTGAAATAATGCYGTTAATTTTTCAGGGATCATTGAATTTTACATTGATTTGATATTTACATCGTGTATTTTCTGATCTCTTTGTTAATGCCTCTGGAGCTGTGTTCATTTGAATGTGTCCTTTGATATTAAAGTGGTTGTTATTATTTACTATGTGTGCTTTATGTCAACAAATGTTGTGTGCCTGTGTGGTGGTTTGCTGTTTAATTTGAACTATAAACCATGTTGGCTCTTAATAGTTAAATAGAAGGAAACAATAACATAAAGAAAAAAACGATGACTGCAAGGAGGTGCCTTTCCTTCACAATTTTTATATTGTTGTATCAGTGTCAATTGGTGGAATCTTTAAGAATTGTTTTGGTTGTAGACTTTTTAGTTGGATATATTTCCTCTTTACAGAATACTTGTTGCTTCATGAGTTACCTCTTGCAATCTTTAAGAATTGTTTTGGTTTTAGACCTTTAGTTGCAATTTTTTTGGGAGGAAGAGGAGCGGGGGGCAAGATGATATGTTCTGGACACATGTGCAGTGTCAAATTGTTCCTGTGTGTCCAATAACCCACAAAAATGATATGCTGTAATAAGTTTTTTTTTTTTTTTTTTTTTTTTTTTTTCCTCCCTTTTCCGTAATACATTTGAGAACTGTCATATCTTATGTATTTGTTTTACTCTTGTGCTTTCTAATTTCATATGCCTTTGGCTTACTTTAGGCTTCACGGGTACTACAAATGGATAGATTTAGCCTAGAACACCTTCTTCAGCATTTTTGCGGAGTCACTGCAAATAAAGAGTAATTTTATTCTCATCTTGTTAATCTCTGGTTGATAAAAATTATTCTATACGTGAAGGCTGACATGATTTGAAATTATTACTTGATGTCATGCAGATACCAGAATGCTGATTGGAGGTTGCGTCCACTTCCTCGGGAGATGCTAAGGTACATGTGTAATCARATTAATGCGCAATGTTATTGGTACCTTTTCCCTCAACAGGATAAATTCGGTTCACTGGAATTTATCGAATTTGTAGCAGAAAAGGATGAACTATGTTATATAGTTTTGTGGTTACAATACTTCATCTTTCTTGCATTAGTTGTAATACTACCCTTTTTTGGAATGTAGTACTAGCTGCATTGTTGCAACTAGACCTTGTCAAAATTCATCTGTCCTGAAAAATGGGTTTCGAAAAATCTTGTGTGACCCAATTGGGACTGATTTCAAAGCTCCAAGACTAGTTAACAGATCGACCTAAAARYTATTACATAAATGAATGTGCCTTCAACTATGTAAGTTGATTGTTTCAGCATGATTTTCTTGGTCTTAGATATCATTTGCATTTTTKAATTTGATGATAAACGACCATTTATTTGACATGATGATATTGAGGTTCAAAAGGCATATTTGTTATAATATAGCCCAAAGATGAAATTAGGAAGAGCATTTCTAAAACTGTTAACTTGTTGGGTCAGGCCAGCCCCTATTTCTTGAGCTGCCATATATCAACTTGAACCTACATCTAGATGAACGTGGGTGACCATTATGATTTTCTTAGATTGGTTGTCAGTGCCTAATTTTCTCTCTTGAATCTAGTTGTGGTGGTGGGAAGRATGGTGCTGTTCTTTCTTTCTATTTCTCTTGATGTGATATTTGTTTATGTCTTAATGATGATTGTGTGTGGTACTGTGCTCATGTGGTGCTCCAGTGTTGGCGGGTAGGTTTGTTGAGGTAGGTTTGTTGGAGAGAAAACAGGGGGCTGGGTAGGTGCGTAGAAAATAAATGAAAGAGGCATAGTGGAGAGTGAGAGAAGATTGATTCCAAATAAGAGAGGGTGAGGGAATTCTGTAGGGGTATTAAGTCAGTGGCCCATGTGTTAATTTTCAGTTTATTTTTTCCCCCTCTTGGGGGATGAAATTGTGATATAAGATGGCATCATCCAAATCATCCTTTTTTTTATCATTGGGCTTTTCGTTTTGCCTTATGTTTACATATGTATTTTTTGAGGTGGCTATATCCAAAATTTAAGCATTACTACTATGGGGACGTTGATTTCCTATAATAGCAGCCTAAATTTCTTTTATTATTTCCTATTTGTGGATGAGCTATATTCTAAGCCAGCAAGCCCTGGTAAATTAGGTGTTTTTAATGTAAAAGTGAGTCACCATTATGCACTCAATCTTTTGCTTGACAAATTTTTGTTTATTTATTGAGTTACTAATTAATGCACATCATGATTCATGGCAAGGATAGATTTATTAGTTTTATACTTGTTCTTTAGGTCTGTATTCAATATAGTAATTGGAATCCGGCACGCTTCAACTACAGAAATAGTTAAGAATACTTTTGTATTCTTGGATGTGAAAATCTTTGAGGTAGCCATTATATAGCATTTTTTAGGCACAAAAGATTGAAGTGTCTTGAATTTTACTTTCTATTTTTCACTTGAGAATGATTAACCTGTCTTGAAACTCAAGGGGAGCTGCTACCTCTTAAGAATTTCGGACATCATTAAGTTGCTTCAATTTGGTGTAGCAAACACACTACTTTCCCTTAATCTAACTTTACATCTAGTAGGCGTGTAAATGAAGTGTTAGGAAATAATCACAACTAAATTTCATCAGTGAAGACTTGAGAAGATTGATGAGATGAGATTTGTTTTGGGGAAAGATATTGTATAACTTTTCATATATTTTGTTACTATCTTTTATACTTTCCTTTTATGTGGATTGTAATTAGGAAGTTATTAGATAGTTTATGGTATGTAGTCAAGTAGGATAATTTTAGGCTTGGGGAGCAAGCAAGATATCTTAGCTGATGTGGGATTCTAGGTTAGCCTATAAAAGRGGGCTTAGGCTTACTAGAAAATCAAGTTGGGAGACACAATGTAGGGTGTGTGTGATACCAAGAGAGGGKGTGTGTAAAATACCACTATGGGGTGGAAACACCATTAAGGGGTCATGACTCATTGAAGGGCGTGCTTCGACACTTGTGAGGGGTTTCTTGTTTAACTAATCATGAGGGGTTAAATTAGAAACAAACATGCCTGTCTCTTATACACATCTAGATGTGTATAAGAGACAGGTGTAAAACACCATTGTGGGGGGTGGAAACAAACACCATTAAGGGGTCATGACTCATTGAAGGGCGTGCTTCGACACTTGTGAGGGGTTTCTTGTTTAACTAATCATGAGGGGTTAAATTAGAAACAAACATGGTGATAGTGGAATTCACAACCACAAATGAGGGTGTGGTAATATGTGAGAGGTGTCACCATGAGAGGGAGAGTGGTTAGAGAGGAAGGAGAACCACAATCAAGTGTGAAAGTTATTATTGTAGAGGTCGATTATTACATTAATAGTTAATAAAATAACTTATCTTCTGAGGGGGAGAAAATTAATATTTTCTCCATAACAATTGTCTCTTTATTATCGTGTTTTATTGTTTGTTCTATTTTGTATTTGAGGGTGATTTCCCAAACCTGCTGTGACGGGCGGGGTTTAGAACATAAAGATATACTCGGGCTGTATCTTTCATAGCTTTGGCTGTAATACTTGTCACTTGGTCAGTCCCAGGTCCAACTGATATGTATTTCGTTTGTAATTTCTTTGCGACAGATATGCCAGAGAAGACACCCACTATCTACTATACATATATGATCTGATGAGAATCAGGCTGCTTTCAGAGTCTACTGACCCTGAAAACTCAAAATCGCTTCTCGAAGAGGTATGCCATGTTTTTATTATTGCAATATGATGCTTGCAAGCTACTATTTTGACTTAATGATTTGCAATGTGAGAAATTGTGAAAGTCGCTATAATTGTCATTCCATTTTTTTAACCCATTTTTGTCGGCTAGTGCTTTGACTTACTGCAACTTCCAACTTATTAGGTATGCCATACTGTTTTGTGCATTTGGGGTTTTTTTTACGTGAATAGTATGTTTTTTATAGCATATAATGTAGTTGATAGCTATGYTACTTTGACTTGGGTACTAGTGTCCAACACGGGTASATGTTTAAGTGTCACACTTGGCTAAATTGTGAGAGTTTCCATAATTTTAACCCTAAAATCCAATATGAAGTGTCATGTGTCCATACCCATGTTGGAGTGTTGAGGATCCCACACGAGTACTTAGTTAAAATGAATAGTCCAAGTGGCATAGGTCAATAGAGCCTTAAAATCTGTGCGTTCAAGGTCCTTTTCTGTACAGTACAATCCTCAGTTTAAATTGGTAAATCCTGCACTGTTAAATAAAATAAAAAATATTCCTGATAACTTTTTGTGCCAAGAAACAAATCAATTCTTCTTTGTTGCATGGTGTTTAAGCCTCTTAGTCTAGGCATTATGTATTTTGGGAGATTTAGACTTCTGGCTTTACAATCGCAAGAATTTAAATCTTTTATGCTATGGTATTAAGGCACAACTTCGTTCCACTTGATCTTCTGTCATATACTATAGAAATATTTTGTGTCACACGTTCTATTGATGTCRCGGAGCAGGTATACAAGCGCAGTTATGATGTATGTATGCAGCTTTATGAGAAGGAGCTTTTAACAGATACATCATATCTTTACATATATGGGTTAGTCTCCTGTAATATCTTAAAAACATTCTTTTTTCTGGTGTTGCTAGTATAGTATTAGTATTTTCACAGTTTAAAGTTAAATCTGTGAACTTATATGTTGTACATGTTGATGAACAGTGTGCAGGCAGCTAATCTTAATGCCCAACAGCTATCCATTGTCGCTGTAAGTATGAGTATGACTTTTTATCTTGCCTGATACTAAGGTGATCTTTGGTTGGCATAGGAAATAAAATATCCATAGGAATTTGTAGTTCATTGGAATTTAATTCCACATTGTATTTCCCATGATTTACAAAAAGTTGTTTGTTGTTCTTGAGTGAATTTTCAAATCATGACAAATTTCACTTACCAAGGGGGAGTTTGGGGAGATAATTCCCATGTTTTGTAGGCATTTCAAATTCCTAGGAATTTGCATATCCTCCAAAAAATGAAGGCAACCAAAAAAATCAAGTACAAAATGCATTTAATGTGAATTTTGATTGCTTGTGGAAAATGAAGGCAACTAAACATGTCTTAACTGAACATTGTCACACCAAAATGTTTTTACTCGTAAACATTTCTCCCTGGAAGTTCACAATAGATGGACAATTTTCCTTATTTTTTAGGTTGGGATTTTAACCTAGGTGRAAGTTGATCTACCTAGTATCGTTATACAAGTTGATGTGCATGACTCTTACTTTTTTTTAATATTAAATTTAATAATAATGCTGCAACAATATTTTGCCTCTGAGAATAGAATCCATCGTAGGAGGGCAAGTCACGTAACATTGGAAAAATAAACATGAATAAGATACTAAATAGAGAATATTCTCTTCTTCTCAATAAAGATATACGATGTCTCTTTAGCTTCATTTATTTAATCGTAATCTTGTTCTGAAATTATTCACTTGCACTGCCCTATCCCACCGATAAATTGATTGCACTGACTTTCAAACAGCCTTTATAACAACGGAAAAGTATCATAAATAGKTTATACTTCAATGTTAGATGCAAATTTAAAATATTTTCTTGAAGTAAAAATTATAACAAATTTTCAATTGCTAGTTAGCTACTTGGATAAAATTAATRTTGTCAATTATATATCATTACCAGTAACTGTGCAACTATGCGACTGCATCCAAAAGTTGTAATATCCATAATTCACGGTAATAGTCTAGTAGACCATCATTGCGACCTCTTATTTGGATTCATTTTACATTTCTCTGCATAGTTTGTATGAATCCAGTGTTACCATTTCTCTGCATAATTATGGTAATAGTCTAGTAGACCATCATTGCGACCTCTTATTTGGATTCATTTTACATTTCTCTGCATAGTTTGTATGAATCCAGTGTTACCATTTCTCTGCATAATTCACGGTAATAGTCTAGTAGACCATCATTGCGACCTCTTATTTGGATTCATTTTACATTTCTCTGCGTAGTTTGTATGAATCCAGTGTTACCATTTGCCAAATGTGTTTTTACCGTTATAGTCATCTGTCCCTTCATTTGACCGGATATATGTATATGCAGGGTCTCTGTGAGTGGAGGGATGCTATTGGTCGTGCAGAGGATGAAAGCACTGGTTATATATTGCCTAATAAAGTGCTTTTGGAAATAGGTATTTGGAAGCGTGCTTCTATATTTGATCAATCTGCTTTAAAATAGTGTGTAATTTCCTTGCTTCGAATTGCTTGTGACGTAGTTCTACTTAATTTTGTATGGAAAAGCCAAGCAGATGCCTTTGACTACTAACAAATTACGACATTTGRTTAAATCAAAACATCCGTATGTGGAGCGCAATCTTGGTGATGTAGTCACTATCATCAGGCATTCTGTTCAGAATGCTTCGTCTTTCGAAGCAATAGCTCAGCAGTTGAAAGAAGGAAGAATTCAAATGGTGAGCCCTTGTTTACAGAGAACTATTTTGAGTAGTGCACATTGTTTGAGAATTGTGTACTTGTGRTTGTTTTAGTATGTAACTATGTACTTCCTCTGTTTCAAAACAGAGGCAGTACATTATAGTTYGCAGGATTTGAAAGTAGTAGTAACTAGCAYGTTAGACTTTTTGAACTTTGAAATCTGCTGACATGACATGAAACCGATAAAAATTAGTTACGTTGGTTTTGCATTGTGCTTGAAGCCTATAAAACTAGGATCTACCATATTGCTCTTTTATAAGAACTTAGTATCTGCCAAGATTTCCTTCTCTATAATCTGCAATGTCACGCTTCATTTCAGGCATCTGAATCAGATAATGCAGGGACTGATATCTCTGAGGCTCATACTGCTAATTATAATAATGGTAATGGTTCTGAAGGTCGCCAGCAGGAGCATGCACCTGCTTCTGTGCAGTTGAAACAAAAAAGTTTGAAGCTTACGGGTGATGTTCTTAAACCATTGGAGGATAGAGGTGGAAACTCGGTAAAGTATAACTTTCAGAATGGGGATTTGACAAAAGACTCTAGAGGGATTGKTACTTCTGAATCCCAGAGAGCACCTCAGGTCTTTTCCAGCCTGCAAAATGATATTGCCGTGTCCTCTGGGAAGGTAATATGTTGCATTGCTGTATATATATATATATATATATAGATAATATATAATATATATTATATTATATATGATATAAATATATATATAATTATATTATATATAAGTAAATAAAACAAACTACGAGTTTAGGGAATCAACACAAAAAACTTTTACTTTTTTTGGTGATGAAACTAAAAAAACTCTTTTATGATGATGAAACTATTAGGAGATAAAACATTACTAAATTTAAAGGACAGTTTGTCCCTAAATTCTGAGAACAATATCTTCTATTAACGATTTGGATATTTTGTGAATTATCAGGACATTTTGCATATACAATTTAGGACATTTTTAC
>SNQN01006813.1:4324-36471 GCA_008642245.1 Bassia scoparia
AAAAAAACCAAAAAATGAAATAAAAAATAAAAAGAGTATACTATAATAAAAAGACTAATATCAAAAGCCATTATAACACTAATAATGACAGTAATATTTATAGTAGACTCGACTAATCACACCTCACAACTTACAATAAGACACAACAGAGTAATTTTCTAAAACATCCACGGATTACATCAACACTCCCGATCACGAGCTAAACAACATATTAACCAGAAATCATCAATGCGTATTAACCCTATTTAATACAACAGCAAAACCAAAGGATGTTAAAAAAAAAGAGAAATTTTCCAACAACTTCCAAAAATTACATATCCTGTAATGTAATTCCTACGGCTTTTATAAACCTTTTCTACAAAATTAATATACCAAATAATTAATACAACTCCAAAGAATACAAAAGAAATCAATGAAATAAATTCACCCCTAAAAAAACATACCCCATAATGTGACAACAGTTCAATCATCATAAATTAAGTACAACTCCTAAGAAACACTACATTAACCATTGAATAAAAAGATAACCTAATTTTAAAAAAAAAGGAGTGAAAAAGAAGAGACAAGGTAACTTATACATCAACGAAGCTTCTACCTTGTCCACCCCCTATTGCATCAAACAAACAAACAAAAAGAGAGAATTCAAGACCACTCAACAATACATGGGCTTAGTGAGATCTATATAGAAATCCAAAGTTAAGCCCACCCAAATACAACAATATAGGAAAACACAATAAGCCAAGTCTAACCATAAGAACATGCCCACTACACCATTGAAATTAGCAATAATTCAACACAAACAGATCAATCATGAACTGATATACACAAGCAAAGAGTAGCAACCACACCTGAGCACACACAGCAGCAACACATCAAGTCAATGGATGCCAACATAGTAAAGACGCAAGTCACGCTTGATTGGCAATCATCCATCCTCCCAAATGTATACGAAATCTTGAAWCAATGCACAATCACAACGAGGTCATCCGTACGATCACAAGAACGTAAGAACAAAAGGCTATGACTGAAATTCATCTTAGTCTACACAWAAACAGCAAAACTCTTATAATTATGTCCAAACATCAACTACTTCTTCACTCCTTGTATAACTAAGTACCCGACTCATCTCCATTTATTACATTAGCCTGGCTTCATTCGAACTCAATTACTTTTAACGAATTGTCGTTCACCCATATGCACAGTTTAAAATTCACCACAAAAAATAAATTTCAAAAAACAAATCAAAATTCATGATTCACAGCTGCAGCAATGATTGATTTAGGGCTTATTCGTCGGTGTGTCGTGGGTTTTATTGCTACATTCGAATCCAACACCCTTGTTCGCCTTTGTCTAACTAAATAAATGACTTTAACTATTATTCAAAATCCGATCAAAATCTAATAAAAGGAAAGCKTGAGAAAATCCRCAGGAAAAGATACAAAATTCCAATAATTCTAATTAACAACAGTATCTATAACATTAATTCTAACTAACAACAGTACAACACAAATTCACCAAAATTGACAATTTAATAAAAACCCATGTATTCTAGAGATTTTTCATCATATAACAACTGCAATGTGGAAAATCATGCAATTGGCAATGAATTTGCAAAAAATTCTTAAACCCCATTAAACAATTCACATAACAATCGTATCACTACTACACAATCTAAACAAATCAGCATTAACTCTACTTTTATTCCACTACTAACCAAGCTCAACAAAAATATAGATTGGGAAAAAAATACAAAATGCCAATGAAAAATCAACTATACACAGTAAAACAAAGGAAGCAACATCACTCTAATTAAAATTAGTACACACACAATTAAATGTCATCAACGGACGATAAACCTAACCCGAGTCCAAGGACTTCCCAAGAGCACAAGCACACATCAAAACAAGATCCAAAACAAGCAAATACCATGAATCATGCAACGCTTTGGATCGACGATTAATTGCAAAGACAACAATAGCAAGCAAAGCTCCAAGATCTGGGGCACATCCACGACAAACATAAAACAAATTTATCATAAACCACAATAACAATCGAATCCACAATATAATGCATAAAACGCACACACACAACCAATAAGCCCAAAACATCATCAAAACGTACCGGCGTAACTGAGACAACCCACACTAATGCTATGCATATTACCAACGTCCGACCATCATGCGATCCACAAAAAGCATCCCAAAATCGCTGGCAGTGGTTTCGTAGAACATCAAAGACAACTCACAAATGCAGCCAAAAAAACAGAGCAATGTTCAGCTCGCAACTCAAGAACTCGCGCAACCATCGATCATCTCGATTCAGCAACTAAACATCCCAAATCGTTGCATGGTTGCAGGACAATCAAAACTACAAATGTCAAGCCACACAAAACAGACCAACTTCAGCTCGTGTCTCACAACAAACAAAGCGACGAAATAACACTTGAACTGAATGTTGAATTTTAAACCGATGGTTTGGATGAAAAAAGAAGAAAAGTGGAACAAAGGAGAGAGAATGGTTCACGGATGCAATCGAATGTAATTGAAGTGAAGAAGGTAGTGGAGGGTGAGAAGTTAGATGGAGGGAATTCATTGAGGAGTTCGTGTAGAAGCAGCGAGCACACGTGACAAGCTAATGGCATATGTAAAAAAGAGTATCATAGAAGGGCAAGATCGTAATTCAATTGGGGAGAACAAATTTGGGTTATAGGGATATATAATATATAATATATATATAATATAATATATATAATATATATAATCAAATAGTACAACCTCCCTATTTATTTTTTGCATATCTCGACAAGTTGACAATAAATATTTGGCCAACATTTTTTGGCACTTTTATTGGAAAATTTATCAAATTCCTTTATTTTTTAAATAAAATTTTGGCAAGTATTTTTTCTTGTATTTGTATCTCTTAATAAAAAAATCACATCCTAAAACACTTACGTACTTGTCTCATACTGAAATAGTGCAACTAGTATGGTTATAATTTAGTATGTCTATTTCTAGAGAACCGTTGTGATTATTTTATAATACTGTTAATCATCCGAAAGACTCAACAACTTCGAGTGCATTACCATTATACAAACTAAATCTAAAAAATAGGAATCCATTATTTTCTACCTAAAATCATATCTATATCTCCTAATCAACATTTAGATGATTACAATAAGCCATTACTAAATCCTAAATATCATGAGAATTACAAAATTACCACCAAGTCAAAGCTGCGAAAAGTCAATTCCATGGTCGGATGGCCTAGAGTAGATGCTCTTGAGGGTCAGAACACACGCTCTGTCCTCTCAACATCTTGGCCAAAAATTTGGAAATGGGCAGAGTGGACACTTAGGCGGACATAGTGGGCATCCTAAGGCCAGAGCGGACTCTCTGTCGAAACGACACTCGCCTTTGAAATCTTGAAAACTGGGGACGACGCCCAGAACGGACATTCTGACGTCCAAAACGGACGCTCTAAGGAGCCTCGACATTTTCTCATGCATCTTTAACTTTAGGCTGAGAAGAAATCCTCTAAGGGACACTCTAGGCTCTAGAGTGGAGTGTTGAAGGCTCGACATTGCTCCAAGTTTGTCTCCTTTTGATCTCTGGTCAACTCCCCAAGGTGCTAGTTTTTACCTGTAGCATTCAATAACTTTTGCCTCGAAACTTGGATCGTGGCATGTAATATACACGTTGGAAAAATCTCGATCCCGACTTTTGTTACAAACAAGTTTCACATGAAAACTTAACATGCAGCAAGTTATGGCTAGAAGATGCGATTAGCTGACATAAACTAAGCACAAAACCATAACATGTAACTAGATAGATTTAGCATGACAACTTAACCAACTCATAACATCACATTAGGAGGTAAACTTAGGAAATAAGAAGAAAAGGATAGAAAACTAAGGAAAAACTCCAAAAACCACTAAAACACAAAACTAGCCAAAAAGCTAATAAAACAAGGTCGAAAGCACATAAAAAGGCCGAAATTGGTTTGCAAAAAGCACTAAAGTGGATTATGCACTATCATGTTGTTAACTTTGTTCTCTTTCCCAAATTAATCTAAAGCGATCACACTGGCATCAATGGTTGTACTGATTTAATCTTTACTATTTGTGGCTATCTTAGGAAATTCTATGCACTTGTGATTATCTTGGTTTTAATCCAAGCATGTGAACTTCATATGAACTCTTATAGTATTGTGACAATTAATTTTTAAGCACAATTATTGTGAATTGCAYAAGTTCTTAAGTCAAACTTTTATCTGTTGTTGTATATTGGTGTTATGAATGTCTTCGTTTCACTCAAACCTATTTTACGRGGTAGAATAATCTAYCTTACTCCGTTTATCTGTTTTTTGTTTCCTCTCTTTTTCTTYTTGCAGGTTGGTTTGGAGAGTTTTTCTAAGTGAGGGTAGCCTTAGGGTTTGCTCGAAGGTTTAATATTATAAATATGTTAAATAAATAAAAACATCAAGTGTGTTTTTATTTTGCAAATATTTTCAAGATCCTTCGGACAATTATTAAGTTGAAATGTGTAGTTTGAATTTCCATTACAAATCTATTATGTAATGAAATTTATCAGTTTTCTTTATAATTGTCTTTTATTTAGGCTATGCTAAGTTTATGGGAATTTTTTCTGATTTGTTATGATTTAAACTGATCTAATATGAAATTATTGTAGTTATTTTTTGTTCTTAGTATTTTCTTATTCGGTCTAAGTTTAATTTTTCTGGTTTGATAAAAAAAATTGATCTAATTTGATTTTTTTTTCAATAATCAATAGAGTGCTTAAATGAGTTGAATTGAACATAGCTAACCTTAATCTTTACTCTCTATTCTTTAGTGAACCGTAATAGTATTTAATAAGATGTTCGAATTATGGGAGTGTTACAACATATTTTTTTATTCAACAGAGAGGGACAACATCAAGACAAACTATAATAAACAACTTACTTCCTCCGTTTCAATTTACTAGCAACTTTTGTCATTTAAGAAAATATCATATTACTAGCAACTTTCATTTATTTTCCACTTTTAGTGAGAAATTTTGAACCAAATGACCAACTTACCCTTACTATAAAGGTTAATGGCAACATCTCCTTTTCCTCTTTCTCTCTTATTTGTAAGGGTAATATTGTGCTTTTGCACTCCATAAACACAATTTGTAAATTTTGCCTAGGAGTCCGAACCCACTTGAAAGTTGTCAGTAAATTGAAACGGATGAAGTATATAAAGTGATAAGAAAATAGTGCAATTAATCAACAAAATTAGGGCTATTAAGAAAATTCAATGAAATAGATCATAGATCCCAAACCCTAAAAAATAAACTACTCTCTCATAATTGAATTCATAAAGATAATGTTCAATAAGKAWTTCATATCGATAAACAATAGGAAACAAAAAAAATTGAAATAATAAAAGAGAGAATTAGAGACATCGTCATTAATAATACTTGAATTGATGGAAAATAAACTAATTCAATGGAGAGTGCGTAATCAGGTTAGAAAAAAATGAAAGGGCCACAGGATTGGAATTTTCATCCTTCAATAATTTTATTCCATGAAATTACATAATAGATTATATTAGGCTTTATTGCTAATACACTATAAATTGTGAACATTTTTCAATTCTGAGTAAAAAATACACAAAATCCTTATGTCGTTCTTGTCTCTTCGCGTAAATAACTAATATCGATGTTTTATTTTTCATCATTTGAGTCCGTTGTATTTTTTTTATAGTACATGTGTCTAATTTTAATTTGTAACTTTAAATTGATACACACTAACCTATACTATACAAAGTTTTTTGTAAAATATTTATGGTAGTTTCATGAAATTCCGCTAAACTTTATGTTGCTCTTGTCTTTTCCATAAAGTATCTTATATTGAAGTTCTATGTAAAACTAATTAATGTGTTGAAAGCCTCATTTTGATACTCTTTTTTTTTTTAAAAAAAAAAAAATACATGATTTGATGCTTGAAAGAAAGCAACATTTGAGTATATTGTTGTGTCAACAAATTCCACTATTCACACCTAAATTTAACTTAATTCCTAGTTCAAATCTATCTATACCTAGTATATTAACAAACTTAAAACTTAGAAATGACATACTCCGTATGTGATATTCGGAAAATAAAATTTTACACACGTGTCAGCTTAAAAAATGTTCATTTTCCTTAATACTATCCTTTTCAAAATACATTTCCTTTTCAATTATGTAGTACTCCGTACGTTTATACGTCATTTGTTTTTATGTTAATCATTCTAAATTAATTTTCTTCCGTTTTGAATTCTTCTAAATGAGTTCACACTTCACATATATATGTACTAAATAATTTTTCATCATTTTATACCATTCATATAGTATTTCAAAATATAAAACATATTTTATAATATTAAAAAATAATGCGAGGAGAAAAATTGATGTATTTTCATTTTAAAATGATTTTTCAAGTCTTAGTTTCAATCTTTAAAAAATCATTATCATTTACAAAAAATCAAAATAATAAATTATCAACCTATATATATATAAAACGGCGCATAACACTAGTTTATTATAAATTGCACTAAATTCGCACCATTGCACAAATCTACGAGATCAACTAACAATTTTGGAAAGTTTCCCATTGGAATCATGGATAGTAAAGAACACAATAAACCCATAATCGTCAATATTAGTGAGCAATAAAAGCATGCCTTTCTTCTCAAAAAAAATATAAATAAAATATATAAATAAAAGCATGCCTTCTATCTCTCTGACAATGAATACTGCATTTCTTTCTTAACGCTTATTCTGAGTATATCATTAGGTAAGTGTGGGCTTGTACGTTGAAACTACTATAGACACCTAGAGTCTCGTAGGGCAATCGACAGGCCTAGGGAATTGAATGCTATAAGATACAATGGTCTTCGGAGATACCACGCTGTTCGGAGATTCGAAACAATTGTGTACCCGGAGCAGGCGAAATGTTGTTGTAAAGCTATTAGTGGCATGACTGAGTGTAAATAAAAAAAAATCAAAACAAAACTCAGTGATATAAAAAAAAATTGTGCATATAATCATCAAAGTAATTATTATAAATGAATCAAAATTGTGGTATCCGTATTAAATTACGTTCAAATTTTGTTCTGAATGCGAGGAATTAAGTGGAATTTGGTGAATCAAATTGTTGAAAAGAATCAATTGAAGATGATGAAAGTAACAGAAAACCTCATTTTTGGAAGTTTTTCTTCCTAAGTTTGAGTTCTGATAGACTGGTGATTTCTCAGTTTTCAATTTTTTTTTTTTTTTTTTTTTTTTGCATATTTTCCTAATTAAATTATTTTTTGTACTGTTGCTGTCATTCTATGAACTCATTAATTCTTGTTTATGTGTTTTGCTCTGTTTGTAGTCATTTTGATGAAGTTTGCATGATTTATTTATCATGAAGTAATTTATAAATGTAATGGATAATTTAGTATTCTGAATAGCTGGGTTTTATAAGAGTGATCTTTCATTTCATTGAGTGTCAAGTGAACCAAATTGAAGAAAATGTAGAGAGCTAAAAGAAGAAGAATATATAATGTACCTTGTGAAAATTGGTGTGTTACATGTTAATTTCAGTATATGTGTTAAAGGGATTTGATTTTTTGATACAGTACTCATTTGCTCAACTATTCCTTGCTTAATTATTTTATTTTATTTTTGTTAAAAATGATTTTTTTTAATTAAATTGATCTTGTGCTACACTACTGTAATGAAACTGTTCTGGCTTATAACTGTGAAGTTTTCCAATGATATTGGCTGAAAATGATGTGTCTCATCCATGCTGAGAGTCAAAGGATCTCGACAAGGGTACTTGAAAGTTGAAATGAAATAAAGAGTCCAAGGAACATGGGTTTAACTGAATTACTATGGATTTTGCTATATCTAGTTGCTTTTTTTTGAATATTAAAATGATTCTATTTGATAAAAAAAATTATTTATTAACTAATTAAGGCTTTACGGTGTTCACTAATTTAGTGTGCCTAATTGATATTTTGTCATTGCTCTTGTTGTCTTACTAGAATGTGAACAATCGTTATACTCTTAACATTTTCTACGTTTTGTCAATTTTTTATTTTAGCTACTTCGATATTGCACAAATTATTAACTAATCAAGCCTCAGTTCCATAAGTAAAGTCCATAAGTGGAGTTGGCTACATGAACCAAAAGTGATCATTCCATGTAGTTGTCTGCTTATATTTTCCTCCGCTATCCCCTACAATCGGAACCTCTCTTGCAAATCCATTTTCTTCATATCTTTTCTAACTCCTTCTAACCAAGTCAAAAATTAAATGCTACAAATTTTTTTKGTGCTTTAACTGAACAAGTGAACAACTGCGAAATAGTGATTCCTTACTCACAGTYCTTCTCTTAACAAATACATTCTTCTATGGATAGTAGATTTGATAAGAAATATTATACTCGGTTTATCTCTAGATGGGATCTTTTAGCTCGGTAGTTTTTATGTATAATCTTCTTGACAATTGACAATGGAGAAAATGTATTGTCAAAGGAATKATTTAAATATCTTGTACATAGTTGTCAAGGTTGACCGATACACCCAGTTTAGATGTAATATGTAGATATSTAGAATAGTTCTCTGCATTGGGGTATGTTTCTCATCAGATARGTCTTTATACAGCTTAAGAGGGTTGATGYTATYAATCTTTGATGTAGGATGAACTCATATGTAAAGGTAAATRACTACGCAAAGCACACACCTTACAGCATATAGTTATCTACATCATGTATCTATTAATCTTTTACACTCTTTTACTATGATTTGACTGTATAGTATTAGTACTTTATACTCCATTGGTCACTGTGGAGTTTACTAGTATTTAGTATCATATAGTACCATGATCTGGGTGATGTGTTTTTGTTAGAAGTAGTTCCACTATGTCTTCTCTMGTTGATATTCTGAACTGATTAGGAGTAACTCCATCAAACTTATCATCAAGCTAATAAAAATCCAACGTTTTTGCTACCAGAAAGTGCCATCTAAATTTGTGGAGCACCTTGAGGACCGAACATCAGAATCTCTGTCATTGATAGGACCAAGTGGTAACATATGGCATGTCAATCTGCTAGAGTATAATGGTCATTTGTTTTTCCATGATGGTTGGRCCACCTTTGTGAAGGATAATTTTTTACAATGTGGTGATACTCTAATCTTTGGATATGAGGGAGAATCAACATTTACTGTACAAATTTTTGATGAAAGCTCATGTGAGAAAGATGAAGCCTTTGATGCAAATTGCAGTCAAGGAGCAGCTTCCGAGTGTGATGAAAACATGGGAAAGAAAAGAGAATTGGACAAGGAAGATTCTATGCTAACTTTAGTTCCTGCAAAGAAGATGAAGGATGACTTGGACTGGGACTGGGAGCCAATTCGTCCTGATTTGTCTAATGGAAGTGAGAAACATAAGTTAACSATGAATATTGAGGAATTTCAGGAGTACAAAGAAACCGTAACAAGTGGGTGTGATGATAGGACGGAGGATATTGCCAAGGCATTTGACACAACAATCGTTTTAGCTAGTCCTGCCATTGCTAAATCTCAGCGCATGTCAAGCTTAGTTAAAGTTCAGTTCAGGAAGATTGCTGCTATGGTGAACAAAACCTGGAAAAAGAAGCCAACTAAGTATACTAAGCTAACTAAGAAGACTAAGCAAACTAAGAAGACTAAGCCAACTAAGAAGACTAAGCCAAGTAAGCGTACTTATTCAGATTTTACTTGATCATCTACAGAGGTGGTGTCATTATTAGTCATTAAGAGTAACCAATTATTTTTACGAGTCTAAACTTTACTACTTGTGGTGTTTGGATCATAATAGTATTAAATTTTTTGTGGTCCTTGTTTATTTTATGGATGATACATTGCTACCCCGGTACCCCCTTTGCTCCTTCCTGGGCTGAAACTCTAAAGGCATTAGATCATATTGTGGAGCTAAGTCATTTCAAATCTGGCTTATCTAAACATTTTTTTTTTTTTTTTTTTTTTTTTGAAATGGAGCTTAGGTAAGATTTCCCTTGTTGCAATGTGTTACTAAGTGGCTTGTTTCAGACTTTTCAGATACATGATAGGCCTAACATTGAAAGTTCATGACTGTTTCCATTTGACATGTATTTTTGAACATAGTCTAAAAATGCAATTGCCCTGCTTCATATATTGTCACCCAAGCGAACCAGACCTACATTTCAATAGATTAGTATTTCAGTTTTTCTTTCTTCTTTAGCATCACAAGATCATATTTGGATTTTTCATTAAAGATAAATAGTGGCTGATTCTGTGCAATTAGTAGAATTTTGGAAGTTGTAGTATGGCACCATAGTTTCAGATGTATTGAATCAATTAGATCTTCCAGGGTAATTGTATATCATATCTCCAATGTTTGGCTTGTATTGTATTGAAATTTGTAATAATAGTTCCAGGTAGCTAGATATAATGCACTTCATATTTCAGATTCTGGATTGAAACTGAACTACTCATGGGGAGTTGCCCTCTAATTAGGAGTAATTCTCTGTCATCAGTTTAATTTAAATAAAATTTCTCCACAAAAAAGTGATATTGTTTTTTGTTGGCTCTCTAATCTCGATAGGAGCCTGATGCGGATGAAGCTCGGAACTTTCCAGCCAATAGTTCTGTCCATTTCACCTATTCTGCTGAGCAGATTGTTAATGTTGCTCACACAGAATACTAATCACAGTCCTTGCTCTTCTTACTCCTATTTGCAAGGAATACACCATATTTTGTTTTCCTACACTAATAGGATTCTTCTCATATCTAAATTTGAATCAGAGACGGAGTCGCAGAAAATTACAACATGTCGAAGTTCTTAGAATCAAGTGCTGCTCAACACTTCACGTCCAGCTTTCCGTATTTTATCAGAATTATGTGTTATTCCAATATCAGTGGTAATGGTACCATGGTGAGTTTTTGCCCATTCATTGTTTTATCGCTTAATATATCTAACTTCATAACACAATAGATGAACAATCAAAATCAATCAATCAATCGTAGCCTTATCCCATAAACACAAAGATGAAACAAATGAGTATTTATTTGTGGGGTATAAATATTCTTATGTTGTGTTTTGTATGTTACAAAGGAAATATCAAGTAAACATTGATGGCTATTTAGTTGTGTTGATGTAACAACTAATAGTGAAGTTGAAAAATTATAGTAATAACATTTTGATATTACATTGAAAAAAATTATACTTCCTCCGATTCATTATAATCGCAACAATTTTGGAGGCACAATCTCCTAGGCAAAAATTTTATGGGGGTGATAAAAAAAAAATTAGGGGCATGTGATAGCTTATATATGGAGAGAGAAAGTGGGGACAAAAATAAAGTTGGGAAGATGGAGAGAGAAAGTGGGACAAAAATTATGTTTTAATAAGTAGGGCTATTTTGGTCATTTCATACAAAAAAAGTTTACCAAATAAAGAAAGAATAGAATTGTTGCAATTAATTTGAAAACTTCCAAAATGGAAACTGTTTGCGATTAAAATGACTCGAGGAAGTAATTTTTGTTAGCCGACCCCACTTATGGGACTAACGCTTTGATTGATTGATTGTATGGCACTATGGCTCTGTTTGTCAGAAATGACTTTGTTTGGTAATGATAAAAAACTAAAAAAGAAATATAATTCGTACCCCAATGTGCAAAGCCGGTCCGGGGATAGTCCTAGCATGTTACTGGACACTACCTTACCCTGTTTTTTTTAAAACAAATAAAAAATAAAATAAAATTATTAAGACCCTTGCTTTATATCTACGAGTGGCTTGTTTGGTAATAGCAATTTTTTGGTTTCCCCGTCAAGACCCTTTTGTGTAATCATTTGCTAGATCAGTGTCACACATTTTATCGAAACCGATAATTTAATTATGGCTTCTGAGTAGTCATGAGTACATGGAACTTGTTGGCTTGACCCTTACCTTTTAGAAAAAGTTTCTTGCTATTCTAAGATTTTTTTTCTTCTACCTTATACTTTGTTTTTCCTTCTGTGTTCTTGCAGAAAATTCCAATGCATTTTTCCACAGTGCATTTTCCTAATTGCAAATTCCAGGTCACCCTCATGAATCTAAATGGTAAATGCTGGATAGTAAATACTATTCCAACTGTGAGACGACAGTCAACAACACTTTCATTTTGTGGTGGTTGGTTAGCCTTTGTCCGTGCAAATAATATCAAGATAGAAGATGTCTGCATTTTTGAACTTGTAGGCAAGTATGAAATGCGCGTTCGCATACTGCGATTAGGCATTGAAGGGTTGGACTGTCAAATAGGAAGCAGTGCTGTGAATGTRGATGGCTTTACATCAGATGAAAGATATCTTGAAATAGTTGCACAAGATACAGGACTCCTTCCTGCTAAAGATTGTGATCAAGCGAATGAGCCAGYCACACATCACAATGGAACGATTGAAATAATAACAGATAAAATGCCTTARTTGCAGCAGGAGGCAGAATCATCCATTGAACTTGGTGATGATTCTATTTTTGCACAGGGTCCCATCTGTGCTTATGGATTCTCAAATGCTATGGGCAATCATTCTACTTCAGGTACCTTCTGATGGCCACTTTCCTTGATGTTGACTATGCTCAGTTCGCTGAACTTCTCGTATTTGTTATTTGTTGTTAGTACTTTCTTATCTGATATGAATTTTTCTCATCTGATTTATTTTTTCAAAAACAATTATTTTATCTGATTTTTTTATTAAAATAACTATTTTGCTTAAAATAGTTGAACTGAACATATAGTGTAATAGTTGCTCATATTACCAATATTTGGTGATTGAATCATTATTTTGTCCGTGATTGGGTTTAAGTAAACAGATCTTTTAGTATTTTTGTCTTCTGCAAATTCATTTTCTTTGATTAATACTGTTAGATGAGCTTCTAGCATGCAATGTTGAGGGAGTTTGCTCATCTCAAAGAAGCAYAAACAACCATGTAGATATAAAAGTCGGCCACACTGTGAAGGTGAAGCCTGCAGCAGATGCTCTGTCTTTTACTTCCCCTCATCCTAGTTTTCTAAAAGTCATGATGAACTCCAACGCCAGTGGGAAATTCTCTATGGTAAGATAAGACTGTCTGTGACCTTCCAAATTTCATGACATTGACTATGKTTTTTGCCTCATTCTGTAGCGACACTCCAAATGTTAACGATATTTGTCATCTTCACACACTGTTTATTTTCTGTTATTTCTTTGTGTAACTTCTGYAATTTTTAAAAATTACCATAAAGTCAGAAGATAAASACYGAGTATAATGATGTATAATAGATAGTACTCTGTACTTGTATATATCTGTATGAAATATATGAGTAGTATAAAATGACAAAGAATCCCTTGTATTTAGAAAATTCAGCAAAGAAGGTGTGTTGCATAACTTGTTCTAGTTTCTGTTTTTCATGTTCTGAGCTCTATATCTACCTTCTGAAAATAGTGAAAAAACGGTAAAGAAGATGAAGACATTTTAATTCTAGATGGACGACAATGTGAATTTGTTGCATTTTAAGGTTTATTCTATGTTTTCCTTTATTGCSTTAAAGTCTGAATTGTTTATTTGTTCTCTGTAACAGGCTGTCCCTAACAAATTTTCGGCAGCACATCTTCCCCATTACACAAGTGAGATAGTTCTTCATAATTTGAAGGGAGACTCTTGGAATGTTGTTGCAGCTCGTTATGGGCACACAACGAAATTATGTAAAGGCTGGAAGTCATTTGTATGTGAGAATGGAGTGGAAGTTGGGGATACATGTATCTTTGAACTTCTTGATGAAAACGTATTGCAGGTGCGTGTTTTTAAYAATAGTCACAAGGAACAGGAATGCGTAAATGATGATCTAGTTGATGACTCAACAACTTCCATTGAGTCCATACAATGTGATATTCTGGCTGAGACATAATATGTGATATCCTGTGGGCGTCAGTACAGGTAAGCTGTTTAGTAAATTGCATTCCTTTCACCCCTTTTTGAATTTTGTTACTTTCGAATGCAGCATTGTTGCTTTTATATAGAGAAAATGGATTTGCATTCCTTCTTTAGAATCCATTTCCTATTATCCTTGAGTAAAGACAGCTGAAACTTCGAAAACCTTTTTTGACAATTAAACACATGATTTAACTTGAAATTCACTTGTCATAATGCATAAGGTCTATTGTCAATGTGGGCTTCCACTAGTTTCTCATCTTCTATATTGTTGTGGGTCGGAATGAATTAATATGCAGCTCAATAACTTAATATTATATCGCTTTTGAAATATCTACTCTTGATTTTGATAATGATTGCCCAGTCACGCAGCTGTTGTGACTTAAAATATCACTTCTAAACCTTTCAAAATTTAATCATAATATAGTGATGTTGTCATCTAAATCATATAAACTTCGCACTGTCTTCATAGTATGTTGGGTTGGCACATTTTTTTTTTTTTTTTTTTTTTGTAGGCTATAATTTGCCTATTTTTCCACAGTGTTTCTAATCAAATTTGAATAACCAAAATTCATTAAACTAGTATTGTTTTGTAGAAATAGGCTTCCAATAATCCAAACTATTAAGGCGGTGTTAAAAAATACTTACCTTCTTTTGCCTAATGTCGCATTAACTATTGATGTATTTGCTTAAAATAGTTTACAATCATCAGAAAAATATACAAGAAATACGTCAAAGTTGGATCCATAGGAATTTAAATTTACACACATCTGTTAAGTGTTAATCGTATCGAATTATTGGAATAAATAACTCCTGTTCATATATCTGATAGTGGTAGATTTTATAGTAAAAAATATAAATTCCATTGATTTTAAAATTCCCCCTATAGATTCTTAGTTTTAGAATATTCATGTTTTGATAAGTATGGTTGCTGACTACTATTATCAGTAACCTTGGCATTTTCATCAATTGATTGAAAGCGTATTTATCATTTTGTTGAGTTAGTGTAGGTGATGTAATGTAGTTGCCAAGATCTTTTATTGAGCTTAAAAAACTGTGTTTACAAATTTTCTTTGTAATGAATTTCGATACTTCTCAGTTACGATCAGCTGTCGAACATGTTTATTTATTGAGAAATCTTCATTTCTTTCACTTTTAAGATTGATTATTTACTTCGTGTTTTGATCTCTTCTGCAGGTGAACTGCCCTTCAGCTGTTGTGAGTACTAAGAAGAATAATAACCAACCTCAATAAGTATGTACCATTAGTAAACTTGTATATATATTGTATCAAATTGAGGCGTTGTGGTTTTTTTTTTTTTTTAAATCTAGTCTTTTTCTCAACATGTAAACTGATTTTTTTATTGGAAATCTTAAATCTCTATAATAGAGGGATGGGGGAGCAATGGTGTCTCCCAGAAGAGTTAAATTCTACCCTTGCAATATTATTATTTAAAAATAAAAATAAAAATCAAATAACTCAAAGTCAACACAATATAAAAATGCAATGTTAGACAGTAATTTAAAACAAAAAACATGTAATTTCTCAATGACTAAAATTGATTGCATTAATTTTTCCAAATTCAACATGGCTACCAAAATATCAATGAAATCAAAGTCAAATGAACCTGACACCTAATTAGTATAGATTTATAATGGATTTGGACGCTAATTATATATTAAATGAATTTGATACTATTTAGGTATGATTGATAAATTTTATACTTTGCGTATCCATTATTAGAGACAAAATTCTCTCTCACCTAAACATACAAAACACAATGTTTGTTTTCACTGTGTTAGTAACACGGAAGCATTCAACACACTTTCAATTTAAATTTTATTTTATGTGTGAAGCACGCGTACGTGCATAATAATACTATAACTTAGTTAGTGCATGTTCTTGTGTTATTGCAAACATATGACAAAATGCAAACATTGTGCTAGCCCAAAATATACTTCCGTATGAGCAATACACAACAAGTGGTAGCGCGTCCCACTTAAGTGGTACAATGGCCAGGTCTGTAGCCATGGTCAATGTCAAGAGATTGTACGCGTCACTTAAGTGGCTAAAATGTGAAAGTCAGAGTCTGTTAGCGCGTCACTTAGTGGCTACAATGTGCAAGCAACGTCTGTAGCGCGTCACTTAAGTGGCTACAAAAGCCTACAATGTGCACAGCCATATGTTTAGTTTAGCACTCACTAAAGGTAAGTTTTGGTTCACCAAACAGGTATGGAATGGTATGAATTCAAATCGCCATACTTGTAATGGATATTATATCCATTGATACTCATTGTCTGGTTCATGGACAGGACAAGTAATTTTGTTTGTATTAAAAAATAAAATATTCAATGAAATTACATAAATTCTGGAAAATGAAAACAGTTAGCCAATTATTACAATAGATCTTGAACATTAAAGAAACATTATCTTATGCACGAGGTGCCTTAAATCTTTTTGAATTAATATTGATTTTTTTTACGGGTATTTAATATTGATTTTAAAAACCATAAAAATGCTTTAATAATTTTTAATAAGTAGTATTTCCTCTTTCTTCTTTTTTTTTACTCTCACTGTTACTTTTTTTTGGAGGGATGTGTGTCAAAGTAAGTAAATTTTGACGACTATTTTTTTTTTTTGAAAAATTTATAATATATAAAATAGTCAAATGAAATWATGTAAATGTGTAAGATTCGCCAAATATGTAGATTATTATCATCAACATTTTATAATTCTAAAATTAAACAATTTGAGTTGTTTTTTTTATGTAAAAGAGAGGCTATACCTCAAACAAAATAAAAGGAATAAAAAGAGTTACACTGCAAGACGTGGAATAGCTACTCCTAGAATATCATTACTTATAATTCTAGCGGCAAAGGCATGATTATCTTGAAAGCTTCTTGTTGCATAACTCCACAATTTGCGAGCCACTCTGCTACCATGTTGGCTTCTCGATAGCAATGAGTGAGTCAAACCTACCATTCAGATCTCCCAATCATGTTCTTGCAATGTTGGATGAGTTGTCTGAGTGGGCCGCAATGTGGTATGTCCTGGGAAACCAGTTGAACACAAGTATAGCTATCCACTCGAATATCCAACAGAGGAATTCTCCTCTCCCAAGCTAACTCAATTCCATGAATGAGAGCCAAAAGTTCCGCTCGTATGGCTGTGCAAGTCCCAAAATTTGCAGCAAAACTTGAGAGGACCTGTCCATATTGATCACGCAAAACTCCCCCCCCCCCTCCAGCAGCACCTGGAGAGCCCTTCGCAGCTCCATCCGTATTGAGCACTACCCATCCCTCTGGAGCTGGAATCCACTTGATGAAGATTTCTTGTCGAACCGAAGCTTGGGAATTTTCAGGGTCCATGGCTAGAGCTTTCCTTGCCTCATGAAACTTATCCTTCAAGAACTGGACACGATTTAGGGGGATATCAACATCCCTGTCAAAAATGGCCGCATTGCGCCACTTCCATGCCCACCAGATCACAATAGAAAAGAGTAGACTCCAAGTATTACCCACTTTTAGATTTTTTGACACCCATTGCTGAATATTATGGTCCTCAAAGAACCAAGTTAATGTGTCAGAAGAACACAGCTGAACCCAAATTCCGTGGATAGCAGGACAATCACGAAGGAGGTGCATCAAGGATTCGCAGTTATGATGGCATATGTTGCACTCGGAAGAATCTGCAATATGTCGAGACGTACGAACTTCATTGCACAACACACGCCCATGAAGAACGAGCCAAACAAAAAACTTCATCCAATTAGGAATGGGGGATTTCCATAAATCCGTCCACATGGGAATTGCTTCGAGCTCAGTTTCATTGCGAATTATTTTGAGAGCTGACTTTACCGTGAATTGTCCAGTTGAAGTGCCATTCCAATAGTATCTATCACAAAGTTCATCCCAAGGTGTCAACACATGTGATTGAATAGTCATTAAAATAGACGCAGGCAAATACTCCGCAAATACCTCCCACCTCCAGCTCGTGGACAAGTGCCACATATCTTGAACCGTAAGGCTTTGTAAGTGAAGAGGACTAGCCTTGATTGCATACTCAATCAAAGGCTTGTTCACAGCCCATTTATGAACCCAAAACTGGGTTTTGGCACCATCTCCCACTGCCACCTGAGTGTCTTGTTTAACAATGGTAGCATTCTCTACGATGCCCCTCCATAGATTTGAGCAATTAGCCTTCATTTTGAACATGTCCACATCACATTTATCGTGGCAGTACTTAGATCTAAGTACCCGAGACCAAAGTGCAGTGGGTTTCGAGAGCATTCGCCACCCTATTTTACTAAGGAAAGTTGCATTCACTTGCCGCATACACTTGATGCCAATCCCTCCTCGTTGTTTTGGTTGATGTACTGTTTCCCAAGAGAGCAAATGTACCTTTCGTTGTTCTTTAGTACCTCCCCATAAAAAACGTCTAGATTTTTTGTCAATATCATCACACACTGATTTAGGGAGCTTTGCAGTTTGCATGGAGAAGGTTGCAATAGAGGAGAGCGTGGATTGGATAAGAGTGGCACGTCCAGCAAGGGAGAGAAATTTAGACTTCCAACCGAGCAACCTTCTATCCACTTTCTCAGTTAAATGAGCAAAGGTGGCTTTTGTTATTCGGCCATGGATGGAAGGCATGCCAAGGTAAAATCCCAAGTCTTCAGTACTCGACATATATGATTCTGATCCTCATTGCTTATGTTTTGAGAGAAAAAGACACGGGATTTGGAAAAGCTCACTCGTTCTCTGGATGCTGCACAGAATAGGTCTAAGCATCTCTTGATAATACAAGCTTGTTCCAATGAGGCCTCAGCAAATAGCACTACATCATCAGCAAAGAAAAGATTGGAGAGGAGAGGGCCTTTCTTGCTAAGCTGAATCGGTTTCCAGTGACCATCAAAGATTGTCTGCTCAATTATTTGATTTAAGCGTTCCATGCACATGACAAAAAGATAAGGAGATAAAGGGTCTCCTTGTCTTATGTCACGAGAAGGAAGAAAAGAATTAGAGGGTTCTCCATTGATGAGCGCCCGCATGGAAGGGGTAGTCACGCAACGCATGATCACCTCAATGAGCAGCCTGGGGAATTTCATCTCTTTGAGCGTATCACGAATGAAGGTCCAATTGAGTATATCATATGCCTTTTCGAGATCGATTTTAATGGCCATTAAGGGAGCACCTTCTTTCTTAGTTCGCATAGTATGTAGGACTTCTTGAAATATAGCAATATTATCAGTGATTTGGCGTCCAGGAATGTAACTCACCTGAGTGGGACATTGTAGGCTTTTGTAGCCACTTAAGTGACGCGCTACAGACTTGCTTGTGCACATTGTAGGCTTTTGTAGCCACTTAAGTGACGCGCTACAGACTTGCTTGTGCACATTGTAGCCACTTAAGTGACGTGCTACAAACTTGCTTATGCACATTGTAGTACCGAGTAGTAATTTTGGGAGCTAGGCAAACAATTTGAGTTGTTAATGGCCAATTTTGGACCATAAAAAAAATATTCAAAAGGATATGTTGCACAATAAAAAAGATGGACAAAATTGAGCATAAAATAATAATATTTTTCGACTTGATAAATAAATCAATATTTCACACTTACAATTTATTATTACAAAGGATAGYATTAAAAACTATTTTGGTCATTGAATAACATATTGGCACGTAATGATAATGAAATTGGAAAATAAAAAGATGAGAGTGTACTCTTATTTCCTATTGGGTAATTACATTTAGGAAAAAATTAACAAAAATAATCCAACTTTGGAGGTTCTTCCAAAATAATCCAACTTTGGGGTCAGTCTTCCATTTTTTGCACCCTAACTTGTTGGCAACCTATTAATTAAATTAATGGGAACCGTGTCGCTTCCTAATTGGTTCTAATTAAATTAAACAAACTTAATTATACATTTAATTATAATTAAACCTAATCTAATTAACCATTTATAACCACACCCTCACCTGCCACCTCATCCCACCCACGACCAAACACTAGCACCCCCACCCCACGACCAAACCACAGCCACACACCTACCACCCTCATCTCACCCCCACACTCACTACCAACCACCATCACCGTCATCAAACACCGTCATCGCCCCCTCTTCGCCACAGCAGCCATCATCGCCACTCAGCACCCAAAACTCAATCAAATTGCGCCTTTCGAACTCAACAACGAATCAACAACCTACCTTCAAATCAAAGAAATCGAAAATGAATTTCTGGGTTTGAATCAAAGGAAATCAAAATCGAAAATGAAATTTTTTGGGTTTGAAATCAAAGAAATTGAAATCGAAAATGAAACAAATTTCTACCAAGAATTAAATTCAAACTAAATCAAACCAAATTCGAACAAGTGTCAGTGTGGCACAAGAGCACCACACAACAACATTAAAATAGTAGCAACGCACAATGGCAAAGCGCGACGGGAAACCACAAAACAATAGTAGCAACGCAACAAATGCAGCAATGCGACGGAGAGACGCCATCAGTGTTGTTGAAAATAGTTTGGATGAGGTGTAGAGAGAAGAGGAGCGAAAGAGGGAGCCGAGAGGTGGTGGTTGGTGGCTGATGTTAGAGAGAGGAGGGAGGTTTTTTGTGACACAGAAGGTAGAGGAGACAGGGGAGGAATCGAGGAGAGAGATAAAGAGGAGAGAGAGACATTAGAGGGGGGTATAATAAAAAATTAAAAATCTCATATTTACCGGTTCAACAGGTCATGTAAATGGGTGCAAAAATGGAAGGGGTGATCCCAAAGTGGGATTATTTCGGAATAATCTAAAGTTGGGATTTTTTTGGAAGAACCTCAAAATGGGTTATTTTGTTAATTTTCCTTACATTATGGTTTTTGAACTTTAATGAATCATTGGCCTAAAAGAAAACTTATTTTTTATGTATATTTCAACTAAGTTTTTTAATGACAATCTATAATGGCATAATTATAGTTGTAGATACAAAGTATTTTTTTTTTACTGGATAATTGTATATTTAGGAATGGGTTGAATTCCGAATGGTAAATATTGAATACGTTTGATTTTAGATTTAAATTAAGGCATCGGACGGTGATTTTGACACTTCACAAGCCTTTAGTATTTCTCTCTCTATATGAACAGCGATCATTATTATTGCGTTTCAGAGCACTTTGTGTAGTGGTGAGGATTTTTTCCTCAAATCTAAAAAAGTTAGCAAAAAGTTTAATTGTCATTCACAATGAAGAGTAACAACTTCCTCACATCAAGCGCTCACGGAAATGCTCTTAGCAAGAGGAAGAAAAAGTTATAACGTACCAGTGGGCCTGCAGCTGCTGGGCTCAAAAATAAATTTTTTTTGCTACCTAAACCTCGAAACGACGCTTTTGGAAGCAATGAAACGAGACAATAACCCAAAACGCGTCGTTTTGGGCGTCAAAAAGCAAAAAAACTGCGAATAACAAGTGCCATACGTTAAAGCCCAGCGAATCGCTAGCGACACGCGGCACTGCAGCCCAAGAACCAATCAGAAAAAGCATTAAAATCCCAACGGCTATATTATCTAAATACGATTTCAGCATTATAAAAAATTTAAAAATTTACCAACGGTCATATTTTACCCCTCTATAATAAACACCATTTGCTATATTTGACACACTTTCAAAAATCAAAAAATTAATTATCTTCTTATTTCATCACCTCTACCATTGCTCTTATAAGTATACTGTAGTTTACAGGAGTGCCAAAATCATTTCTCGTCCCATTGCACGAGCCATAAGTATGCCCACAAGTAACCAACTTACATTTTTGGCGCAAGAATACGGCACACGCACACAGTTACTCAACTGATTATGAGCCAACCAAATTTCTCTTACTTATCCAACCACAACTTCATGATCAGTTGTTCATTACTCTTCACTACTTAGACAACTTCCTTTCATTCACCCATTTTCCTTCGCATCATCTTCAATTCTAAAACCCAAAAGAGGTAACTCAAACACACAAACCTCACTAAACTCCTTTTTTAATGCTTCTGATTTTACTTATTCACTTCATTTCATGTTGTAATTGTTCTCAAACAAAACTCTTAATTCATTCTGTTTTCTATTCAGGTTAATTCAGAAATGGCAGCAGCATCAACAACCTTGTCGTAGAATAGCACCAGCTGCTGCCACAATCTCAGGCAGCAGCAGCAGAGTTCAGAGAAAGATGAGCAGAGTTGTGTACATGACTGGAATGAACTCCTACGGCGGACTGAAGGCCAACAACCCCGTGCTAGGCCTCGGCCAGGCCGTGTGCACGGAGCAGTGTTTCGCCAACGTCGTAAGCGCAATGAAYGGAAGATCAAGCGGTGGTGTAGGTGGTGGTGCATTGTCTACCACCTGTAATGCTGCTGCTGAGATATTCAAGATTGCTGCGATAATGAATGGACTTACTTTGGTCGGAGTTGCTGTTGGTTTTGTGCTGCTTCGGATTGAGGCTACTGTTGAGGAGGCAGAGTAAACTTTGTTTTATTTCAGTTATTATGTGAAATTTCAATGTAGRTATGTTATTATACAATTTGTGTTTTCATTGCCTCCTCCCATTTGTTGTACTGGGGAAAGGGTGTTCATTTTGCAAGTTCAACTATAAACCTGAATTCCCAAATTGAATTCCATCATTAGTATATATTACATTTTCCTTTTGGAATGTTGATTCTTTCAGGTTGAACTGTGTTAGGTTATTGCTTTCYAGTTTCGAATATCAATCTCTTGCTGTTGGGTTGAAGTTATACATTAATTCATTATCAGCCAAATCATTGCACAGGTCTGAAATATAGAACATTATGTATGTTAACCTCTTYAAGTTTAGAATTATCTGAATTTTGCAATACAGTAGAATTGTGTCTGTTAGGACTTAGGAAACCATTCAGTTTCGACTTTCCAGAGCCTTTTGGAGCTTTTTCCCTTAGATTCGAGCCAAGGCAGACCCCAGAACACAGCACCACAAGGTTCTATTTGGCTGATAAAAAAAGTTTATTCCCTGACTCAAATAACTTAGTCTTGAAATTACTAAGTTAGAGAGGCCTTTAAACCTATGAATTTCTGAATATGTCACAGCTGAAATCTTACAGCAATGCTTGAGTATTGCTTCTGAGCAAGGCCTGGGCAATGCAGAAATTCTCATGGAATAGGCAAGAACCGCAAGATGAATAAAATTAATTGAGAATATTGTGCTACACTCATAAATAAAATTGAACCATAACAACTGAATTAGGACTTTCCAAGTACATTTTGCGTACTACTCTTACYAAAAAAACTTTCATATAGCAAATGCTTCTCAATCATGCCTAATGATCTTCCGCCTTCAATTAATGTCTCTTGCTGAAAGGAGCTTGCAGTGGCCGCCAGAATTAGCCTAGCCAATGCACTTTAATTTAGAGGTATAAAAAGCAACATGAGCTCCAAAAGGGTTTAGAGGTCAACATGGCATATATTCAAGAAATTAGTCCGCCCTTGCTGGACCTTGGTATCACCAACTTTGGGTAGAATAAGCATAGCATACGCTCATCACTCAGTAAGACGGTCTTTGACATGCTGCAAAGAGTTGCCAGCTAATAAAAGCGATCACCAATGAAGAGAGCAGCTGAAAACCAACAACCTCTGGAAGTTTCCACCCCATACCTTTCCGCAAGTAGCTGAAAGCAATGAAGCAATAATATGTAAATGAATTAGCACATTWCTTTGGCCATTGTAGACTTATGGCACATAAAATACCAAGAAATTTTTTTATGATTATACCGAGAAATACCAAGAAACTTATACCAAGAATTTTTTTTATGATTATTAGTCTTTATGAGCTATAGAAAATTCAGTCTCCTTCCTACCCTGTATTAGCAAAATGATGTATTGGGAAAAAAAAACTATTTGGAACACTTTGTCATCAACTATAGCCACTGGCAGTTACCTTGTGTACCAAATTAAACCTTATTCATAAGTTGCAAWTGTTGGAGAGTGCACTTGTTTCTTAATGAACTCTGCTGACATCTTATCCAAGCAATTTCAATTGGTAATTCATGAGCATTTCTTAACTCATATTCATAAACAAAGGATAACCAAAATAAATAAATAAAATAAAAAAACATTTCAATTAGTCACTATTGGATTTATCTTCCCATTATTCTGATCAGATCTATWATCGATTGTCGCAATACAATARTCTACAATCAATGTCATGATGCAGTTTAACGGGTWAGTATCAAACAAACCTTGTGATAGTTGGCATGGTGGCCACTATCCCAGCACARAAGTATATGATAGGTATCAAGGTCTTCGGCTTGTTTTTCCTAAGCCACATCAAAGATCCCAATGCAGCCAGAGAAATACTCAACACCTAGAAAAATATACAGAGTCAGTCAGCGAGRGAGAGAGGATTGCTAATTGAAAAATCAATTTCTTTCCCTTTCAACCATAGAGCTACTAGCATTTTTTACACGCTATGCGTGCCTATTTCACTAACTTTTTTCTAATCTTAATTAACTATTCATGAGTGACTTTGTTAAAAAAAATGGTTCGAAAACTTCAAATAGAGATTTAATTTTATTTTTTTAGAAAAAAAATCATTTTTCGAAATCAAAGATTTGCTGAATATTCTCGTTATTGTTCATCATTGTTCAAAAAATTTATTGAGAAAGGGAGATATAAAGTGCACGAAAGAAAACTTGCGCCAAATAAAGTGGAAGAAAATACGTCAAGTATAATACTCCGTAAGCAAGAAAACAAAATCATTTGACTTTAATTAATGTTTAATTAAAACTGTTTTTCTAACGTGTGCCCAAGGGCACATGTTAGTACAACATATTCACTATAAAATATTAGATTGTAACAAAATTCTTGAAGCTCAATAATGTATAGTGAGAGAAAGTACACACAATTTAGTAATTTACCTTATTTGTAATATCTATTTGTAATCAAGAAATAAATTGGGTTTAAAAAACTTATCTTTTTAACATCAAATTTTTTGATACAATCAAATATTTTATGGAGAATTTTGTTGCACTAGCATGTACCCTTGGYCATACGTTAAAAAAACCGTAATTAAAATTTCAAATTTTATTCCGTAGTTAATTTGTTCAATATATATGGCAAGTAGCAAGAAAAGGTAATTAGATGTGACATTTTAATTTCATTAAAGGTAGTTAAGACTTTTTGTGTGTGTGTGTGTTGGGGGGGGGCACCATCCTCCCCCCGTTCACTTATATAATAGATATATTAGGATGGTAAAATACTACCGGGCACCAACTTGCTCAGAAAGTTTTGTTGACACATTCGTATACTAATTATTAACCATCTAAACTCTCCAGTGTGCGCTCGGTGCTACCCAGTCACAAGATGTCCCAAGAGGCCAAGACCAATATGAAATCATTGCATTCCCGAACCAACAAGACAACATTGCATGTTCAAGAAACTTGTTCAAAATAGAATGAAATAGCACTTCAAAGTTGAAAATGGGTGATTGGCTATTAGTATGACATCCAAGGAGAAAAAAAAAACACAAACTAATACTTAAGCTTTTATTTAATGCTTCCTCTATTTTTTAGTTGTGACACTTTGACCAAAAATGTGAGCTTTTTGGTAAAATGTCACAACAACAGATTGTATTAATTAATATACTCAAAAACATTCCAACGTCATGCTGAGGTGATTGACTTCTATTATGACATCCAAGGAAACATATACTAAAGCTTTTATTTAATATACTAAAAAACATTCCAATGTCAAGCTGAGATGATGGTTCAGCACTAAGAGTACCTTCATTATTAACCAAACTCATGATAACCCATTTAACATGCATCGCATATGACCCACATCAGTACATCAAATATGGTGTGTGGCGTTTCATCTTAGTTTAAAAAAGCGCACCTCGAGCACGCCTAGGCTCGGAAGAATGGGATTTTTTCAGGCAAGGCGGGCCCACCTACAACTCAAAGAGGTGAGCACTTTTAGGTGAGGCGCGCTTTTGCCCTTTTTTGCAGGTATAGCTTATTATGAATAGGAAAAAAATTAAGAGTTGACTCCCGTTACATGTTGATTTCACAATTCGTACAAAATCTCAAATTCAATTGCATTGTAAATTGTTAATCACGAAAACCCCAATTCAAAAGCTCGAATAGGTAAAACCCCAATTACCATCAAACTAATTTGTCGTGTACCATAGCTTACAGCAGTGTATGGTAGAAGGCATTTTCTAGCACCATAGGTCCATAGCTTAGTGCATTTGTCTTCTTCTTTACATATTCATTGTTTAATTATATTCCTGAAATATACAACTACAAGAAATATTTAAAATAGTTCTAATCAATTTTCGTAAATATGACTCTTTGAAAGAAAAAAAATAACACTATGAAAACAAAATATTTTATGGAAATTAGGTGTGCTCGACTAAATAAGGTGCACACCTAGGCTCCAAGGACACTTTGCACCTTTTAAAAATAAGGGTTGCATGTTTGTTTGTTTTTTGAGGGGAAAGAGAGATACTTATAATAAGTACTATGAGGAAAAGGACCCATACAAACATATGCATCATGATTACTAGTATTCCCATTTCGCAACAAAAATGAGCTACTGTATTATTCTCTTAACATGTTTAAAAGACAAAAAAACAAAGCATAAACTAAGAATTCTAATATCTTCAAAAACTAAAGGTTGCATGTAATAATTGGAAATCATGGAAAAGAAATTATACCAGATTGCATTTGATTCAAGACCTTGTAGGACGAATCCCAATAAACTCCAATCCCCGAGCAACCCACCAAAGAGGCGCAACCTATGCAGAACAGAATCAGCAAAAGCCATCCTGCATAAAGGAACGAGTAAACAGTACATGCCAAATTCAGATGTTGACCTCAAAAACAAATGCATCATCTACCACAACACGTTTTAGCACTTATGCAGTGCTGCATCTGAGGAAACAAAACATAAAACAAGGATAGATTACACCATTTTCAAAAAATATCCCTTAACAATTCCATGACAACCACGTGTTAAGTATTCCGAAAAAAATTCAATCACCAACTCGAAAAGATTAAAGCGTTGTTCTTTTTGCTTTAAAAACAAGTTGCAATGACATATGACATCTAATCATGACCAATGATTACAAATGAGGAAAAATAATTGAACAAATTCAGATCAATTAAGATATAATGGTTACTCAAGTTCAATCACAAGTTTGGATAATGGTTACTAAGTGGAAACAAAGGCTTTACTTGTAAAAAAATAATTTATATACACACAAGTTATGTATGTATAAAATAAAGAGCCGGAGGTGAATTATGCATGTTGCTTGATGCAAGACATAATTCATGTAATGTAAAAAAAAAAAATGTTTGCACTCAAGGAGGAAAGGCTAATTTTAAAGAGTTACTAGCCATGATCAGTTTCAGCACTTGTGTTCTTAAGAACTTAATCAATCCCTCGACGACAATATGGTTGAGCAATCACACATATATGAGCACTCTAGTTACAAATCATGAAATAAACTTCTCTTTTTCTTTGATTTGAAACTAGACAAACTACCATCCAAAGAATACCTGTATCTAAAAGGCTATATAAAAAACATTTCCAAAGAGAGACATTATAAAATCCAAAGTTTTAAGGATTGAAAGGTATTGCTTATGATTTTAAAGAAATACCTGTTTTGAAAGGCTTATAGAAAAAATCATTTCCCCAAAGAGACATTATGAAATCTGAATTTTTAAGGATTGAAAGGTATTACTTGTGATTTCAAAACAAATTAAAATTAATCATTTTTGGCAACATTTCACTGGAACCGAAACAAGAAAGAAAGAGATATGTATCAGTGGTTGTAAAGCATTGTAGCAGCCAGCAGATCACATGATGGACTGACATCCCCCTATACTCAGATCATTATTTAAACCTTTAGTTCAGAAAGCCGAGATGAAATTTAAAGTAGTTGCACTTGTCAGTTCATATTCAAAAGTTGATTATAAAAGGTAGTTTTGTGAAATTTTGCCAAAAAGGAACTATATAATAATAAGCGAAAAATGAAAGGAGCCCTTTGGTTAAAAGCTATTCAAATCAATTTTAAGAAGCATTAGACAGAAAGATGTGCAGTAATTTGGCATATATTTACAACACAAATTAAACACAGTAGAAAAAGAAATAAAACAGAGTTGATGCCATAGAGTCCATGACTACTGTGTAAAAACAAATAGGCATACTCTCTATTCTAGTGCGGCTAATTTGATTAAATGATATTCCTTTTCCACAAATGAATGATCACAGGAAATCAGGCACAAGAAACAGTTTATTACTTCATTAAGAAATACAATATTAATGGTGTCATGATAAACAGCATCTTGACTAAATTTCTTCTAAAAAGCATCATAGAAATCCATTAAGAAAAACAGGAGAATAAACATAACTAAAACCTAATCTCCCGAAAATATAAAAGGAAAGCATCTATTTTGCAACCTTCTGCGCGCTAAGAAGATACTATATTACTATATCAACTTAAAAAGTGCATCACACAAATTTGGGAAAAAGGTAAAATAAAACTAACCAAGACCAACAGCTTGGAATTTGTGATTTTGGGAGATGTTCCGGTGTGTCAGTTGAGTCAAGGCGAAGTATAGCCCAGCAACATCTATGAAACCAATTGAAGCCTTCAACAGTTCCTGAAAAAAAAAATGAAAAAATAGTGGTGACTTTCTACAGATCAGCAAGGGAAAGAAAACAAAAAGAATTGGGGGTACAAGTATGCTTAGATCAGGTTGTCAGTCTAATTTTACAACAACCTGTCCCTCTTTCCAAAAACGACAGACAACAATACAAGGAAAGTATAACATAACATGCAAACTTAAGAGAAAGTTGACATAAAAGCCGACTTTCTAGTTCCTACACCCAATTGATGATCAATAATTAAGCATATAATAGAAGAAAGCATCACTGTGGAAATCTCAACAATCAAAGCCTCAATCCCATAAGTGGTAATTCCATAAYTGGTGTTTGCTACATGAACCCAAAATGTTATTRGATGCAATTAATGTTGTGGACAAGGATGCCTGGAAATAGAATCATTTTCTGAACTTATAGTTAATTAAAAGTGTGAAGGATCAGAGGAATGATCTTGGAGATGAAAAGAAAACATGCTCTAGGGGCTACTAAAAAATGCCAAACTCGAAGCTCGACTGTTACACCACTGATTGAAACTGCTTATAAAAGAGATGACAAAATAATTGAGACCGTCAAATATCAGATTTTTCAAATTATTAAAACATAACAAAAAAGCAGAAACAAGCAAGCTCCTCTTGTTGATAATAATGTTGCGATTCAATCCTGTAGTGGTCATTCAAACCATCATCTCAGCTTAAACCTGCATGCAATTCAGATAATGAGACGTACACTATAGCTGCACTAAATACACAAACTCTATTATAAAAGCAATACACAACAAACTCCAAACATGTCACGACTGATTTACAGCCTCCCGTCTGAATATGCGCGATTCTCACATTTGCGGTCCTCACTTCGATTTCAATTAACTACGTGCCCAACTCATTTCTTTTTGTTCCACCATTGTCTCCCTCTTTTTCCTTCCTCTTTTTTTTCGCAATACCAATCCTACTTACTAAACTACTTCGTACTTCTTTATCTTGTCAATTTTGAGATCAAATTCATTTAATTACTGCATTTGCCCTTTGTTATTTCTTTTTTAATTGTGTTGATTCCGTCTTCTACCCATTTTGTACTTCATTCCATTAGGTAATTAATATTAATATTAGATAAGATTGAATTTGGTGGATCTGCTGCTGATGATTAATCCTGTATATAATAATTAATTCATAGTAGTGGTAAGTAGTTAAGAGGAAAATTAGTGGTTGGTTCAATTAATTAGGAGATTGCATGTTTTAATCGAATTTTCATTGGTTCGGTGCATAATCAATTGCTCACCTATTTAAGGTGTGCTTTACAAATTAAATTATATGCTTTTTCAATCTGTAAAATATAGCAAGTATACAGTAGTGCGTAGGTTTTGACTATTGATTTCCTATGTAAGATCTTTAGACGTTTATGCCTTATGATGGCGTTTTGCTACTTAACCCTAAGGTCAATTGAAGTCATGGAGGTGGGTATTCTGCTGTTTGTCAGTGGGTCGTGCTGAATCGAATGCTGGGTTTTGGCTATCTTTAATGAAATTAATTTGCCCCATTAACGTTTCATTCGTGGACTTTGAACTTATCTGATTCGATAAAGGTGTTGGAGTTGTTAATTTATTGATTGCCAATTGAACTAATTCGTCGTTCTTAAAACTAGTTGAACTTACGGAATTATTTGAACTTATTGTGAAGATATGGGTGGATTTGAATAAACACGCCCTTAGTTGTTTTTCTCTTGTGATCACTTATCTTGACTTTATTAACTTTCGTGACGATACCGTCCTCCTCCAATTGTAATGGCACTCTGTTGATTTTTCATTTGTAAGTTTGGTTGTTAACTCAAAAGCTTCCTGAGCCTAGTGAGATGTGATACTACCATACTATAGTGTATTCACACGTGCAGTGAGATACTAGTGGTCTCCATCTCGGCGTTGGCATTCCAATACTCATATATTGATGCCGACATCGACTTCACTTTATAAATGAGTTTCGGAAGGCCTTGCACACATGTCATGGATGGACGGGTCATGGAACTTTCAAGTTATTTCGTTGACAAGATCAACTTTCTCTACTTACACTATCGCCGTGTCCTTATTATTCTTTTGTGAGGCATTGGGGTGTGTTGTGAGTATGAGCTTTTGATGATAGCTATGGCCTTTATGGTACATGATGCATGTGAACAGATCATTGCGTATCGCGCTGCGCGATGTCATCTTATGAGCATAACTCCACGTTGTGTAGTTGTACAAATTTACCATGCTATACATATTTCTTATCTACAGAGCTATAAATCCTATAGATCAGAAGGTATAGCCTCTGCATAGTTGTACAAATTTACAGGACAAATGTTCTTTTACCAGATACTGGTAGTTTGATCCATGGTTATTGGCCTGTTGGGTACTTGGGTATACATTAATAAGTGTCCATCAAGTTAATGGCTGAGAAGGCAGAGGTTAGTACCGAGATGGCGCAAGTTAACTAAAGGAGATAAATAGTCTAAATTATTAGAATTGAAACAAGTATGTATTCGTCATATTGTGAAGAAAAATTAATGAGAATATGATTGAGCAAAGTGCATGGTGAAATGAGTAATTCAAATTCGTTGGTAGATGGCAAATACTATTATTATTTAACTATCGTAACCCTATACAGCAGGTAAAAGCAAAAGATATTGATATAATCTGTTGGGGCTGTGATGTATTCTTATTATTCCCATTCTTGCTTGTTATGTGCAGGGCTGAATAAATAGACACACTGTGTGGACATCCTCAGGACCTGCTATTGTCTTATCTTGTTTAACACGCTTTGTGGGTGTAAGGTGTGTCACTTACATCGTTAGAGCAAGTGTGCTATCTATCTGTTCTAACGTTTCTCTTTTCTTCTGTGTTTTCTGATTTCATCTAGGTCGTGTGTCACGGAAGTTCTCACAAGGAGACTACCTATAACAGGAGCTAGACTATAATCCACATATACAGGAATGTTCTGCTTCCTTCCATGAGCTTAGGCCGAGTTCTTGACTTTGTATTAGCTTTTGTATTTCGTTGCAAGGTTGACTTGTTTATTTTAAGCTTCTGTCTTTTAGATAGGTTCTCTCTATCTTTTTTTATTATGTTACGTATTATTGTTGTTTCAAGGTCGAGCTATTTGTTTAATATGGTGTAAGAGTTCCAATACCAATACGAAAGGACACATGTACGGCCAAGCACATCTTTTGTCGATTCCTTAAAAATGTAGTCTGTAAGTTCTTACTAATTACTAAGGCGACATCTTGAAATGCAACTTATGTGGTCAATGTGAATCCTGGTTGCAGAAAACAGTGCTCAAGCTTAGAAAGCACGATCTGCATTTATGGAGATATCAGGCAATTTTTGCAGTGATACTATTTGAAATCGCTGAGGCTTGGCATTCAATACCGACTCCTATGCCTTTACAAACAGCCATTCAGCATGATGCCATCGATCCGCGTTGCCTTACCCTTTGTGAGATAAGCGGCAAAGTAGGTTTTCTAGTGATGCTTTAGACCATGTTTACA